>JAQHUG010000021.1:7390628-7425735 GCA_028555095.1 Dicrostonyx torquatus
GACAATGAGTCACATCTGCTCCTAATAACAACAGTTTACTTTATAAAAGGATAATGGGCACCTAAGAACCTCCATATGTAGTTGCTTTCATTTTGGCAAAGCTAGCCATCTGTGCAAGAAACTTCCTATGTCTTGACTGTAGAGAATATGCTGTTCAAGTTGGACAAACAGGACAAAAAAAAAAGATGACTGTCAAATGTTGCTAAGACAAGATAGGACAGTTCTTTGAAATTCCTGCTTCACAAAAAGTCTGTCAGATATTCTAAGCATGAAAGGCCAAAGATGAATGACACAATGTTGCATAGGAAACTTGGATAACTGTGAAGGAAGCCAGATGTCTCTGTCTTTTCTATAGTTTTGGAAGTTGTTTGCTTTACAATTCCTGTTTACTCAGGCAATATTATATCCTTCTATGGTCTTTGATGGTGTTGAAGACTCCATAGTTATTGTTACAATTTTTCTTGTTAACAAATTCAGAAGAGAAACTCACAAAAAAGGTGTAAAGTGTATGAAGTAGAGACATAAAAGCTTAAATTTTTTATCTAAGAAAATGTCTTGAGGTCTCAAATGATAGTTTTGAATCAGTAATACAAGTCAGGATGGAATGTGAATTAGGTACAAAACTTTGAACTCACCAAGATAGAATAAATTATAGAGTATTTTCTCTAAATTTCACAAATGCAAATAAACTGTACATTGTGAATGTACAGTTTACCTCATAATTTACCTCATAATTTTTCTTATTGTATGTAGTTTTACTATGTTAGACTTAAAACCTTTCTTTTTTATTTAGACAAAAGGGGGAAGTAGTGTGAGATATTAATGACACTCTGACACTCCTGAGACTATCAATAAAATTTACCTTGAATTCAAAGACAGAGATAGCTACTAGCTGACCAAAATCAGCCATTGAGATAATAGAGGACTGAGGACAGGAAGTAGTAGGGAATTATAGAGAGACACAAGCAGAAGGGAGGAATTTTAGATAAATTCTTGATTCTTTTTTGGGTTCAGGAAGGAGACAGAGAGGAGGTCACTCGTTACTTCTCTGCTGTTTCTCCAATAAATCAGGTCCTTACCCCAATATCTGGCTCCTGAATTTTTATTGATAAGGAATAATTATATAACTGCCTCACAACTGTTATGAGGAAACAGGACACGTAGAGGAGAGTAAGAAGAAATAGGCTAACAGATGCAAAGTCACAGCCAGATAATGTATAGTAGTACAATGATTACAGTCATTATATTGTGTGGTAGAATTCAACAAAGCTTGACAAGAGGATTTCTAATGTTCTCATCACAACATTAGAATAAATTGGAAATACTGGAGTGGTGTAGGAGGGTTCTTCTGTATTTCTGCACTTTCATTAGTTAATAAAGAAACTGCCTTGGCCTGTAGGATAGGACACAGCCCTTGGGTGGGCGGAGTAGACAGAACAGAGTTTGGGGAAGAAAGGAAGTATGAGAGATGCCATGATCCTCCGGCCCATGATGGATGCAGGTTAGAAACTTCTGATAAGTCACCACCTCATGGTGACATACAGACTTTTATAATGGATTAGTTTAAGATGTAAGAGTTAGCCAAGTAGAGGCTAGTGATAATGGGCCAGGCGGTGTGTTAAATGAATTCAGTTTGTGTGTAATTATTCCGGGTATAAGTTAACCAGGATCAAAAGCAGGCCATGCGGCCGTGCGACCAGGGAGCCGGGTGGGATGGAACAAAAGGGCCCGTGTTCCTCTCAGGTGCTAAGAACACAGCCACCACCTCTTACAACACTGGAGGTGGTAAATAGCATAACTATCTTGAGTTGATAATGATACAATGTATAATTGAACTTATAACACTTTAATCTTTAAAACTATATAATTACTGCCATTTGGTAAGTAAATAAAATGTTTCAAAATCAAAAGGAGCAAAGGAGTGAAATAGACTTTTTTTCACAAATTAGATATACATACAAGTGGCCAATGTATTCATAAAGAGAAGTGTTCAAAATCACAAATCATTAGAAAAATGCAGAGTAAGAGAAAGCGGTATATCACTTCACTGGTCAAAATAGCCCCCCCCCCAAGAAGACGACACACCTACAAACTGGGAAAAAAGGGGGAAAAGGAAGCCCCTGCATATCATTGGTATGGATCCTGGCTAGTTCAGCACCTATGCAAAACTACTCAGAGATTTCAGAAAAAAAGAAGAAAAACAAGTAAAGTTTGAACTACCATATGGCACAGCCATCCCACTACTGAGGAGATAGCTAAAGGAAATGCCATCAAGGCAAAGAAACACCTGCACTCATGTTCACCACTGAACATTCGCAAGGAGCCAAGGTAGGGAGAGAAGCCACGGCTGCGCTGACAGCGTGCGTGCAGCAGGTTATCGCTCTGTCACAGAGGAACACGTTCAGGAAACTGGGGAACAGTATGCTAAATGAAGAAGCCACAGAAACAGCGACACTGTGCAAGCCGTTCACACGTGGGATTTGAGGTAAACTCGAGTGTGATAGTGGCTGCCGGAGCTGAAGGATGAGCAGGGTGGGAAAACATCCACCAAAGGGCACGCAGTGTTTCTATGTCAATGTGAATGGGTTCTGGGGATCTAATTTAAGCAGGGGTGGTAATTGATGTATTAAGGTGATAATCATTATGTGATGCATATGTATATCAAGCCCGCACATTCTATACTTCTAATATGCAAAGGTGATGTAGACTTTCTGATAGCATGTAAGCTTCAGTCCCCTTTTCCTCACCCTTCACCCCTCCCTCAGCATGCGGGGAGCCCTATTCCAGAGGAAACTTTCTCCCACAAAGAGCTCAAGTGTTATTGAGTCTTTCTAGGATGAACACATGGCCAGCATTTTCCTACCACCTCCTCAGAAGTCAGTTTCCAGATTGATGTGGTCAAGGTATTGAGGGCTTCTTTCTTCCACCAGCTCTACTGAGAGCTCCACTGGTTCAACCAGAAACAGAAGGTAGATGATATGAGGTCCAATTATCCTGACCTAGGCTTTCCCATAGGGAGAATATTGCACACTGGGAGAGTCAGGTGCTATTGCGCTTGCCCAGTGCCCAGCTCACAGAGCAAGAACGCCATGTGAGAGAGGCAGATTATTATCCTGCTCTCCCAGACCTGGAGAGTGGCTCAGAGATTTGACCACAGCATGTAGGGACCCGCCCACTGAGTTGATTTGGAACAGTGTGGATAAGAAGGTCTTCTCAGAGGACAGTGGACTTTGATATTAACACTTACGAGCATGCTGTTAGCTCAGTAGAAGCAACCAGCAAACCACAGGCCACCTGGATCACCACAGTTGACCAGGTGAAGATGAGCAGTTTGCCTGGAATTGTCAAGGAGCCTGAGTTCAACTGGATCAGACCGCGAAGCCATGCATGCACTGAAGCATTATTTTATAAATTAATGAGCAGCAATCAGCGGACCTTTCCAGTCGGGTGTGACTCTGACAAGGCAAGCAGTCCTACAGCAATCACAAAGGAACATAGAACCCGGCCCTTCCCAGGGATTGATGCCGTGCCCGAGGCTACAGCCCTTTAGGGATGCCATCAGATGGGTCAGACCATGGGCAATGGATTCTCTTAAGATATGCCACCAAGTGACTTCACAAACAAAGAATGTTAGGAAATAAGTGTGGAAAAAAGGAAATCAGTATTGGGAGTTGCTTTGGTATAAAAATGTTCAGTTTTCAACAGCAACAACAAAACTGTGAGATCTTTTTTTAAAATCACTCTCATAGCCCAGGAGTGGGGTGGGTGGGGAAAATGGGCTTCAGAAACTGCCTACAAGAGGACCTCTCTTAACAGGTCTTTAACACAGCCACAACGATGTGTTCAAAACTACTGAAAACCGTGCTTACAGAAGTAAAGGAAGAGGGGACCAGAGAGAGACTAAAAATAAAGAGAAATTGTAACCAATGAACTCAACAAACATTCTAGAGTTGAAAGTACAGCAATTAAGAATCCAGACCCGACTGAAGAGTCGATCTGAACTGCCCAGTGAATCAGTCTTAAAGACAGTGATTTAGTTTACGTAATCTAAAATAATGGAGGGAGCGAGGGGAAAGAGTGAACAGAGCCCTGGAGAAACATGGGCCGCCCCTGAGAGCACTGCTAAGTGTGGAGGGGGACAGTGGAAGGGGGATGGGGGAGGAGTAAATAACTAAGAGTGGCCAAGAAGTCCCCGGATGGATGATAGCGGTGTGCACTTTCAAGAAGCTCAGCTTGACTTAAGAAGGATGAAATCAAAGATTCCACAGCCACCACTTATGGGACTTCTGATGACAAAGTTGGAGAGGAAACCCTAAAATCTGCAAGAGAAACTAGCCCAGCATGTTCAAGGAAGCCCTCCAAGTGTAACAGCTAACATCTCTCCGGAACAATGAGGCCACAGAATGGGATGATGCATTTGGTGCTGAAGGAAAAACAAAGCTTGTCAACCAGAAGTTTATATACATCAGCAGTCTTTCAAAATAAGAGGCACAATCACAACATTCCCGGACAGAGCAGAGAGAATGTGTTGCAATTAGAATTCGTCACAACAGAGAGTAAAGCAAGTTCTTCAAGATAAAAACACGAGGGATCAGAGAAAGAAATTTAAACCTTCATGAAAATACAAAAAGCCCTGAGAGTTAATTAAGTAACCACAAAGACAACACGGATGACAACCCTTCTCGTTCATCTTAACCCACTTAAGAAGCAGCTGCAGGAGACGGTATGTAAATAATTACATGTGGGATCGCTAACATATAGAAACGTGATTGATCGGATCCTCACAGCGAAAAAGGGGGTGAGTGGAACGAAGCTGTGTTGAAAACGACAGCACCTGGGACCCCAACCTGTAGGACCAGATGAAGAGGCAAACAAGTTAAGGAACATCACAAGCCATGTAGGCACACTTGACTACCTTTCCTCTATCAGATGCTATAGGAGACGCGAACTGCATAAATAATTCCAGCAGCGCACTGCATTACAACACGGGTAGCTGTGGTGTATGGAGGACAAGCAGCACAGACATGAAGCAGCAGAGTTCCGAGCATTGCAATAAAGATTGCACAGTCTAAAATAAAGCCTTAAAAGGACTGCTACATGCAGAATTCACACACTGGGTGATGATGTTAGGAAGGATCCCGTAAAGCAAGAGAAGTACTGGACCAGCCTGGTCTACAAGAGCTAGTTCCAGGACAGGCTCCAAAGCCACAGAGAAACCCTGTCTCGAAAAACCAAAAAAAAAAAAAAAAAAGTACTGGAAAAGGCTTGAGACGGAACATTATGTGTTGTGCTAGGTCTTTCCCCAAATTCCCATGTTACAGTTCTGAGCCCCAGGGCCTCAGATATGATAACCTGGAGTCAGGATTTTTGCAGAGGTATTTACTTTAAAATGAGGTCATCAAAGTCATGGTTGGCCCAATCCAATGTGTCAGGTGTCCTTACAGGGAGTATGAATTTGGACAGAGTGCAGATAGACAGATGACATGAATAGGATCAGGAACACAGCCACTTTCAGGCCAAGGACAGAGTCCTGGCTAAGTTTGTTCTCTTAATAGGTTCTAGACCTGGCTGAACCCACTGACACCTTGATCTCCAAAACTGTGAGACAACAAATTTTTATGGTGTCAGTCACTAATTTTATGGTAATTTTTATGGTAGCCTTAGCGAATGGATGCACATGGAAAACAGAAAAGCAAAATGCCATGTGTACCAACAATCACACATGGGGAGGGATGCTGAGTAATTCTATAAAAGGCAGAGTATCAGATCCAATAAAATGACCAAATTCAACAATACAATGCATACAAAGAACACACTTTACACCCAAAGACATAAACAAATTGAAAGTAAAAAAAAAAAAAAGGAAAGTGTCTTCTTAAGAAAGTTAGAGCATTTACAGCAGGCAAAACAGACTTCTATCAATAAGCTTACTGAAAATGAAGAAAAACACGTTATGCTAAAGGGGACATTCCACCAGGAAGCTATAGATATTTAAATACCTGAATATAGAGCCTAATCCCAAGAACCAAAACTGAAATGAAGAAAGAAACATTTAAAAATGAAGGCAGAGATTTAACAATGATGGTTGAAGACTTTAGTGTTCCAATTTTAATACCATCAGGAATGACAAGGCAGATGGTGACAAGCAGAGGAGCTGAGCCACACTTAAGTGAATTTTACCCGACAGGTATCCATGAACACTGCATCTGGTAGCTGAAGTAGCAAGGACATGTGGAACATTCTAGACCATATGCTAGGAAAGAAAAGAGAGTCAATAAATTAGAAAGGCTATAAAGCCTATGCAATGTGCTCCATCCACAATGAAATGCGACATGAACTTACCAATGAATGCATTTAAGTGACTTAAACATATACTATATGATACACTTCCAAATAGCCGACAGGTCAAGCAATAATCAACAAAATAAATCACTCTGAGATAAAAATTTACATATAATATAGCAAACCTTAAGAGAGTCAGCTTAAGTGGTACAGAGAGGAAAAACTAAATTTATTATCTAAAATAAAGAAATGTTCTCAAATCAATGACTTAGCCTTCTGCTGTAAGACTCTGGAAGCTGAGAACACAAAACATACACTAAATAGATAGAAAAAAGTAGCAAAACCTGGAGAAGAAATGAATGGAGTTAGAACAGGCAAACAATACAAGAAATTAAAACACCAGCAAATTACTTTAAAAAGTCAACTGAACCTTTAACAAAATGGAGATACTAAGAGAATACTCAGATTATTAAAACCAGGAATAGAAGAAAGGATTCAGCTAACAACCATATAGAGATGAGCCACTGTATGGTAACACATTAAGTAATATGGATTAGATAAAGAAAGAACTAGAAAGAAGCAAACCAAAGGGACTCAGGAAGTATCCTAGCTTGCTTTCTATTACTTTGGTAAAACCACAACAAATAGCATCTTGGAGACAAAAGGATTTGTTTGGCTTACACATATGCACTATTAGCCCATCAGTGAGGGAACTCAGGCCAGGAACTCAAGCAGGGACCATGAAAAAGTGCTACCTACTGGCTTTTTCTTCGTGGTTTGTTCAGCCTGTTTTATTTTACAATAGAGGACCACCTACCTGGGTGTCAAGATGTCCTGGAATATTTGTACACTGTGAAGATGTATTGCTATGATTGGTATAATAAAAAGATGAATGACCAATAGATAGGCAGGAGAGATAGGCGGGACTTCTGGGCAGAGAAAGGACTCTGGGAAGAAGGCAGAGTTGCCAGACAGATGGAGAGGAAGCAGGATAGGCAGTACAGAGTAAAGGTAACCAAGACACATAAAAGAATGTAGATTAAAAGAAATGGGTTAGTTTAAGTTATAAGAACTAGTTAGGAACTGTTGTAAATAGGGGAGAGAGTGACTGGTATTCCTAGCACCCAACTCCCCCAACCCCCAGCCGCTGGCCTGCTCAGCTGCTAGTTGCTTGCTTATGCCCGAAATAACCACATGAGAACTGTATTAATTCAAATACTGCCTTGCACATTATCTCTAGCCTTTTCTTGGCTACCTCTCACATCTAAACTAACCCATTATAAAAGTCTGTATGTCACCACAAGGTGGTGATCTTACCGGACTGTTCTAAGATACATCCATCTGCGGTGGGAGCTTCATGACGACTGGCTCTGACCCAGTCTTCTTCCCAGCGTCCTCTTCTCTTTTCCCCACCTATCTAAGTCCTGCCCTATCAAATGGCCCAGGCAGCTTTTTTATTTAATCAATCAAAGCACAGAAATAAAGACAGACCCTCCTACAAGGAACAACCCGAAGTTAAGGTTGACCTTTCATAACTAATAAGTCTCCATGTTATTTTCTGTGAGCTGGCAGCCCAAAGAAAAATCCATCTACAGAAAAGCCCACAGTGAGTTGTACCCTAGCACATCAATCATTAATCGAGAAAATGTCTCCACGGACTTACCTACAGGCCAACCTGTTGAAGTCATTTTCTGAATTGAAGTTTCCTCTTCCCGGATGACCCTGTCTTGTGTCAAGTTAACAAAGAACAGCCAGCAGGGAAGGCAGTAGAAAAATCAGTGTAGACTTGTACAAAAGTAAAAATATTAAGTAATAGTAATCATAGTTATGTAGTCGTGGAAACTGTGCATGTAGAAAACTCAGGACCAGATGGCTTTACTGGTGAATATTACCTCATAGTTAGAGAATCATAGTGATAGTTCTCAAGGTCTTCCAGAAACAAGAGGTTAGTGGGTACTGTTCACCTCATCTTAGCTGTCAGTATAATGCTGCTACCAAATCAGATAAAAGCACTTCAAGAAAAGACAATTAGAAAACTATAAAGCAACATCCTTAAAAAATATATACATAATACTCAACAAAATATAATCAGCCAAATCAAGTAACCTGTGGTAAAGATTATATTCATGGCTAAGATATAAAAAGATTATAAACCATAACCAAGTGGGATGGTTTATTTGATGTTAGAACATCTGTTAATAAAATTACACATACAGTTGAAAGAATATTTTTGACAAAGATCATTTCAATGGCTGTTGTAAAAGCCCCTGCCAAAATCCTTCTCATGATCAGAAAGAAAAACAACAACAGCAAATTCCCAGTTTACTATAAATTGAGGGAGCAGCCTCATTCAGAAAGGGTCACTTGTGTGATCCTAGATCTGATGTCTTCTTTAAAGAGGAAAATCCCTATGCTTCATCTCAGGTTGGGTTAGGATAAAGGTGACCATCAATTTTCACAAGTTTGACAATAAGAAGCTCTATTGAGGACATTTAAACAAGAAAACAAAGCAAAGACAACAGACAATAAAGGAAGAAGTGGTATGCACACTACACACTTTAGCATATATGAAGAAAATGTGAAAACACCCTTTAAAAACAAATAGAACTATTGAATAGATTCAGGAAGTTGTCATAATCTCATAGTGATATGAAAAAAACAATATTTTAATATGAGGGTGACAAATAATTCAGAAAATGAAATTCTGAAACTCTATTTACAATAACATCAAAGAGAATAACATAGGAATAACTTTCAAAAAAACTATTAAACTCATACTATGGAAAGTATAAAACATTACTGAAGGACATTAAAAGACCCAATTAAATTGAAGGCACTTGTGGCTACACTTGGAAAGATTTAATATTTGATGTTTATGTGATGATTAGATAAACTCTAGAGTTACCTGGGAGATGGGTGTCTGGGCATTCTTGGATGCATGGGCCTTTGAGGACGCATCCAGTGTGGCTGGCACCATCCCAGGACTGGATCCTAGGCTCTATATATGAAGGGAGGAGCAGGCACACACACCTGCACCCCACCCTGCTCCCTTCCTCCCCCTCCACTGCCTGCTTTCTGGTTATGAATGTAATGCTAACAGCTCCTTCAAGCTCCCGCTGCCTGACTTCCCTGCCCTGATGGACTGTACTCTTGAATCATGAGGCATCATAAACCCTTAACTCTGCTTTTGTTAGGGTGTTTTTCTTAATCACAGAAACAGGAAAAGAAGCTATAACAGAAGGAAATGCCACTCAAATTGACATAGAGACTCAGCACAGCCATTAACAAATTCAGAATGGCTTTGTCTGACAGACTCTTTTGCAAGTGAAAAACTGGCACTGCAATTATTTCATGCCTGTCTTTGTCTCAGCAAAAACACCTGGGAAAATGACCTTTGTGTATGTCTCAAGGGGCAACCAGGTATTTGTCTCCAGGTGCAACCAGCCTACTTTGAATTCGTCCTGGAGTCTAAAAACAGCTGTCTGTGTAAAAGACTGTCTTTGTAACTGAGAATCCTATGCCAGTTTGAGTAATATTAAAATGTCCTCGTATTATTTTTATTTATCAGAATTATACAGTTAAGTAGAAATTATCTTCCTGACAATCCACAGCTACATGTGTGCCCAATAGATGGAATATTTACATGAGATAAGCACACAAGCAGTGGGAATAGCCCAAAGTTGTTCTTAGGGAAGAAAAGAAGTGACTCATGAGAGAAATTAGAAGCAAGACCAACCGATTTCCACAGTCAGTGACTACACAGGCTTTTCCAGGTGGGGCACATCATCAGAACTCACTCATCTGATGGCTCAGCTTGCTAAACACTAGTTGTCACCTGCTGTATACCCCCACAACCCTCTGCAAGTAAGCAGAATAGAAACTGGACAACTTAGACTTAGGATCAAGATTCTACATTTATATTCAGTCAATTTCCAACTAGAATAATAAGACAATTTAATGAAGGAAATATTTTTGTCAATAAATAGCAACACTATGATTATATACTGTAGGAGCCAGCCATGATAAGCTAAATAGAAACAGAACACCCAAAGGAAGTTCTTTACTTTCAACCATTATCACCTGCCAGTGTAGGACCCAGCCATCCATAAGTTTAATAGAGGCCTGAGTCCCAGTAGTTTACCCTGAAGCAATACCTGGTTGCAGAAAGAACCACAAACTGAGATTACCTAAACATCACCCAAGAACAGACCATCCAAAGGAAATGCCTAATGTTTCAACCATTGTAGATAGGATCACTTGCTAGCACACTCACCAGGACACCCCTAGACAAATGTCAGCCAATCAGGAGTTCTGAACCTTAAAAACCCCTCACTGCCACCTTTTCTACTCTAAAAGCTGAACTCTGAGCTCTGGGCTCTCTGTTTATTCTAATACGTTGGACATACGGAGAGACCAAGTTTGCAAACTTGCATAAAATAAAGGCTCTTTGCTTTTACATAAAAGACTCGGTCTCCTTGTTGGTTTTTAGGGGACTTCTCAGATCTGGGTATAACAATAACAACATGGAGAAAATGAAATTGAAACCTCCCTCATATACACACAAAATTAATTCCACAAGTAATAGATCAACAACTTACATGCAAGAGCTAAAATTTGAGAGAAAACAAATCACATAAAATCTTCATGATCGTGAATTAGAAGATGGCTTCATGGGCATTACATTAAAAGCTCAAGTTAAAAAGAAGAAGAAAAAAATGTGTGAATTGGATTTCAACGGATTCTAAAACCTTGTGATTTAGGAAACATCACTGAGAAAGCTAAGAGATAATTCACTTTTAGTGGACTAATAGCGGCTCTCCCCTAAGGCATATGACATACCCAGCCACAAGATTCTTGGTCTTGTTAATCATGCCAAGTATGAGATCCATCAAAACGTATTACATGTGTGTTTTAAGTTCTCAGACCAATAGGAAAACAATAACTCACAACTTACCTGTGGCTCACTGGAGGGAATTTGCCTAGATCCAGGTCCTGGGTTTGAACCCAGGAACCACTGAAAAAGTGAAAAAGAGGGGTAATTCACAGAATATCAAGTCTCTTTGTAAATCAAATGAATTTATTATTAAGTTTATTCCCTATTAAATATACTTAACTTCCATTTGATAGGGGATTTAAAAAAAAAAACCTGAATGAGCATGGACCTCATAGGCTCATATGTTTGAATAGCTGGTCCACATAGGTGTGATTGTTTGGGAATCATTGGGAGGTGTGGCCTTGTGACCGCTTCCTGTTTGTGGATCAGGATTTGAGCTCTCAGATTCTCCTCCAGCCTCATGCCTGCCTGCCTGTCTGCTGCCAAGCTCCACACAATGCTGGTGATGAACTCTCTCTGTAACTGTAAGCAAAAATTCAACCCTTCCTTTTATAAACTGCTTTGGTTATGGTGTTTTATCACAGCAATAGTAAAGTAACTAAGACACTGAATAACTCAATAATAAAAAGTAATCCAATTAAGAGTAGACAAAGGCTTTCAACATACATGTTCGGAAGAAAATATACAAGATAGCAACTATCACGAATTGTCAAGGCAAGCACAAGTCAGGACCATACAGTACAGTTTCATCTCAACTAAGATGGTGGTCATTCAACATTGACCTTTAAAGTGTTAGATCAGAACCCTCATATATGAATATCCGTAGTCACATTACTAATACTGGTCAAAATGTAAAGAGCCCAAATACCCGTCAATTGATAGTTGAACATGGTATATCTGTGCAATGAAATGTTATTCAACCATTAATAACAATGGAGTGCAATACATGCTAGAACATGGATAAAACATTTACTCAGTGAATGTAGAGAGGCAAAAAGACACATTGTGTTAGTCCATTTATATAACATTTCCAAATTAGGTAAACCTACAGAAATAGACACTGAGTGGTTTCTCAGAACTGAGAGGAATGTGGAACTTGCCTGCACAAAGATTTGTTTGTTTATTAGAGGTCATGAAAATGATCTAAAATTAATTATAATGATTGTGCCTCTCTCTGAACATGCCAAAACAATATTGACTTCTTATACTTTAGGTCTATTACACACACACACATATATAAATCTGTGTGTGATATAAATTTTGTATTGATATGATATACATATCAGGTGATACTCAGAAGATAGCTGGAAGGTGTTTATTTGTATAAAATATATTCACTCCTGATTTGAGTTTAAAGTATTAGAGAAGGAGGCTCACAGTTTCTGATCGCCTTGGGCTTTTGTGGAAAGGTGGCTCATGGAGGAACAGACAGTTTTAGCCATAGGGAATTAGAGGAATGTCTTAAAGCTCATCTTCAATATCTCTGTCCCCAGTAATGTTGAGACAGACTCAGGGCTTTCTATTCTGAGTGACCACTGAACTTTAGAGTCAGAAGGGACTTGAGACACTGTTAAGAAGGATCCTGGGGAACAGTTTTGTCTTAGTATGTGTTTCCTCAGGGTAGACTCCAGGGAAGGGCTTGGATAGTTTCCTTGAGTAGCCTTCCAGGATCACAAGTGGGAGATGGAGAAACTGAGGCAAGAAGAAGTCAGGAAAGTGTCTGGTTAAAACAGAATTACCAAGCTGTAACATGAGGGCTGGCTTGTTGGGGTTTCTGTCCCGCCTGGTACCCCACAGACGGCAAGCCCCAAAGAAAATCACACAGAGGTCTCCATAAGATTATAAACTGATTGGCCCATTAGCTCAGGCTTCTTACTAGCTCTTATAACTTATATTAACCCATTGTTCTTATCTATGTTGGCCGGTACCTTTTCTCAGTCAGGCAGCTCACATCCTGGTGGACTGGCAGGAGTGCGGGAAGAGCTTCCTTCTCCCCTGTTCTCCTTGTGCCACCTCTACTTCCTGTCTGGTTTTCCTGCCTATACTTCCTGCCTGGCCAATCAGCATTTATTTAAAACATGATTGACAGAATACAGACAGTTCTCCCGCACCACCGAGCAAGCAGTTGGGACTTGATTCTGCTGGGGACACTCTGAGAAGACATAGGGTATGCTGCAGGAGTACAGACCAACTAGGCTGGTCCAGACCACATCTGCTCTGTCTGGGCCAGCCTCTGAAACACTGACTCCCCTACATCTGGGTCTCCCATATCACATCTGCCCACTGTGGAACTCTTTCCTGCTGAATGAACCCTGCATGCTTAGGAAGATATATGGGAATGGAGACAGGACAGCTGTCAAGGAGCCCAGGTAGGCTGTGAGGGCCTGTGATCAGGAAGCATCTATTACCAGCACCACGGTTAAATAAACAAGAAGGGTTGAGGGGGAGGTCACCATTGTCCTGTCCAGAAGGTTATTTCCAGTTACCTAGCCTGTTCCACCTAATCCCGAGGCAAATTTCTTTCTGTTAAACTTTCCCCCCTGTGGTAGTTAATTTTAGGTATGAGCTTGACTAGATTGGAGAAGATTGGAAGCTTTGTTAAAGAGGCTTCTGGATGTTCTGTGAGCAAGGAAGACTCCCGAGAGCCCAGACTCACACCATGGCTCTCCTGTCCCCTGCTTCTCTCCTCCCCTCCTTTTTCTTCCTCTTCCTCCCTCCCTCCTCTCTCCTGTAACACTCCTCTCCTTCTGCTCTGAACAGATCAGAATTTCATCTCAGGCACTGGATTCCACATCCTCTATCTGCCCCCCTTCTTAGGCCTTCAGCTTCCTGCTGAGTCACCTCATGGGCTGCACTGGCTCTAAGATGTGGGCTCTGGACTGAGCAGGGCGCCTGGCTTCAAGGCTTCTGATCTATGAGCTCCATAGTGAGTCCTCTCATCTGCCTTCTTACACAGCTTCCTGACGCCCTCCCTGAAGAACTGTAATTGAAGGCAAAAGTAGCTGTGTCCCTTTCTTGGTGTGCATGTACGTGTGTGTGTGTGTGTGTGTGTGTGTGTGTACATGTGTGAGCGATATTTTTGTTTTGTTTCTGTGAGGTTTGGGTGCCTGTGATCATTACACTAACAGACCGGTACACACGAAAGAGTTGTAGGCAGGATTTCCTGAGCAACAACACTCCTTTCCAGACGCTCAGTGCCCCGTGGGTCCGTCCCTCGAAGTCTGATCAGTCACGGAGGAGAGGTACACCCTGCCTTGATGCACTGTCATTCTCCCAGAGTGTCTTACCTGCTTTTGCCCCATGTTGCCTTATAACTCCATCTCCCTGTACATGGGGCATGGAGGAGAAAACTGGGAACAGCTTTTTAGTTTGGTTTGTTTGTTTGTTTTTTTAATGCAGAGCTTTCGGTGGTTTGGAAACACTCCAGGTTATTTCTTGCTCCTACCATAGTTTTCCCTGCTGGGTCAGTAGTTTTTCTTCACATGGGGGCTCAAAAATCATTCCCTAGGTAATCTGAGCACTCAGCAGCTACCGGGGGGAGTAGGCAACAGCAGCCCCATGGTTGGTAGGCAACAGGAGAGAGGGGATAGGATCCTTGCTGCTCTGTTGTTCTGCTTCTTCTTGAGGATCATTGGCTGCATTGACCCACGACTGTGGAGGGAGCAGAAGCAGGTGACAAGGTTCTGTTGCCTTTGGGGATGGTGGGGATAACCTGGGATATGACTTCACTGAATCCGCTCAACATTATTCCAGAGGATAGGAAATATATAGGATTGGGGAGCTTGGGTCCAAACCCTAATTTGCATGAAGTGAAACACTCTTTATCATAAGGCTTCCTATGTGGCAGCAGAGTCCTACAGCAGAGCTCCTAGCACAAGTCTTAATTACCATGTGTGCAGCAGGGAACGGCTTCCAGCAGGAAGCTATGCCAAGGGTCGTGCTAGAGATAAATCGGGCATCCAGGCTTAGGGACAGCTTTCAGATAAGGTCAGGCCTCCAAACCCAGAGAAAGTTTTCAGATAAGGGCAGGTAAAGAGCCAGAAGTGTCACTGGGGAAGGCGGAGTCCTCCATGTTGCCAAACTTAGGGAACGCTGCCTGGCTCTGGTAGATTCCAACCTCTGACCAGCAGACTCTCCCAGCCCTGCTCCAAACTCCGCCAGTGTGAATGTCCCTTAGTAAGAACATGATGTGAGCACATTTGATTGTGCAGGTGTGATTCTGCAAACCCCACACGGCCAGATCATGAGACCATATTGGACAGTTAGCTGACTCTGTCACACTAGAGCCCGGGATAGTAAATGGATTTCTCCACTTTTCCTTTATTTAGCTTTTTTTTTCCTATGTGTGCCCAGCTGTTGGTCACAGGCGTGGTTATAAACAGGTGTGGCGTGTCTGTGAAAGGAGAATATGGCATACCTCAGTGCCCAGAGAAAGGGTAGGCTATGGTAAAGTAAGTCCTGGGTCATTTTGCTGCCCTTGAGCAAAGAGAGCCTGAAATACAGAAGCTCTGGGCATGAGGAACATCAGAAAGCTTGATGGTTTTAAAAATCAGGAGACACAGAGTTGTTACCATGCTACCTGGGAAGGACAGGACAGACCAACAGCACCCTCTCTACACTCTGTCCTTCCATCAGGAGATCACATGGGTTTGCCCTGTGAGGATTTCTAGACTTCACCATTCTCTCCGTTCCCTCCACTGGTACCCCAGGCTAGCTCACCCTCCTCTCTTGGAGGGATTCCTGAAAATGTTTACTAACTGGTTCTATACTTTGTCACACAAAAATAGGATTGGAACCATCTCTCCAATCAAGGCCTCAAATCTCTTCGGTTACTCCCCAAATGGTTATCATAAAGTTCAACCTCTAGGCACACTACCCATAATCCTCCATGCCACCAGCTTGGCCTCTACTCCGCCCTGTCCCCAACTCTAACTGCCATTGTTGCTAGGTCTCTCTTTGGGTCTGTGGGTGTGTCTTGCCCCTAAGCCATTGCTAATGATACCCTCACTTCCAGAAATGTCTGCCCGTTTCTCTCTTCCTTTCCCCCTCCATGTCCTTCCTTTCCAACAGTTTAACCTGCATCCCATATCGCCACTTCTCCTGGGAAGGTTTCTCTGAGAACCTCAGGCTACACTAGCTTATTTTCCATTCATCTTCAATACTCTGTTCATGCCCAGGCAGTGGGTATTGACTCTGAGGATTTCCTGTGCCTTAGCTATGGATTGTTTTTTTTTTTTAACTGTTGTTGTTGTTCTTAAATTTTTTTCTAAGTGGATGGTGGGAATGGAAACCTGTTTTTGTCTAACAAAGAAAAAGCCATATATAAAAGAGGAAACATTGCTAGTAACTACGGGTGAAAATGCAATCACATTTCCCCCCCCATACATTTATTTAATTCAACTCCATAATGGCCATTTAACATTAGATTTTTCTAGATGCATGCCTGTGATTCAGTCTCTCTGGAGAATGAATGTCAGAAGATTGCTAGTTCCATATCAGTTAGGTTAAATGTAAGCCCCTGCTCAAAACAAAGTAGAACAACAATGACAACAGAACCACAAAGTCTCTGTGCTTGGGTACTCTTGGAGTGTGGTTAGTTGGTCGCCTGGCTGATTATTAATCTCCTAGGAGACGAACCAGTGCATCTCATTCGCTCTCTGCCAGCTAGGACTCAAAGAGCCTCATTTGGTCACAAAGAATAAAGTGCACACAGGGTTGAGACCCTGCCTGTGGAGTCATAAGTGCCTGGGTTGAGTTCCACCATAGGATTTACCAGCCATGTGATCTCGAGCAGTAAATAATGTCCCCGAGTCCTAGCGGAATGCCTGCTGCGCACTGAGAGACCAACAGCTGGTAGCAAAGGCGACTCATGTTATATTCTCTACAAAAGTAATATTCATGTGATTATTTCCCTGCTTTAATCTTGCTGTCAGAGGTGGATTAAGGCATCACCAGGGGCTGTGTACACTGTGTGCAGGAAAAGCAGTCAAGAATGACCAGCTCTGTGACGTTATGGAAGGAATAGTGCTTTCCACTGGACAGACGAGAAAGCCCACACTGGGCAGGGTTGGGTGACCTGCTTCTGGTCACGTAGCCGGCCAAGGCAGAGCTGAAACTCAAAGTGGACCTTCTGACTCCAACGCTGGTTCCCTCCACTACACTGCACACCCTCTGGGTGTTAGCATTTCCGGGTCCCTTGGGGCTTCCAGCTATTTAAGATCAAATGAGATTTTGGAGGCTAAAGATGCACCCGGGACAGCCTGTCCTCTCCATCCATTCATTGGTTGCAGGGATTTTTAACCTAGGGACATTCTGTCCATGCTTTAGTACTTTGACTTGTGACTCCCTTCCCCGGGACCAGCTTCTACAGAGGCAAGCGTGCCTTTTCACAGAGTGGCTCCTCCTATGGGACTGGACTGGGAATGCCATCAACACCTTGTACTCCAAAAGTTCCTAGATCCTGGAGGGTTTATGTTTGGTGGGCTTTTGTCATGAAACATGAACATAAGACTCAGAGAGTAGACATTAGGGAGTTCCAGATCTCATTGTAAATTGCCCCAGCTTGATATGAACCAATCTCAGTGATTTTTTGTTGTTGTTGTTGTTGTAAATGGGGGGGGGCGTTTGTTCCCTGTGTCTGGCTTCCAGCCCCAGCCGCTAGTTTATGCCCGAAATGATTACACACAGACTATATTCATTTAAACTCTGCCTGGCCCATTATCACTAGCCTTTCATTGGTTAGATCTCACGTCTAAACTAACCCATTATAAAAGTCTGTGTGTCACCACCAGAAAAGTCTAACCTGCATCCATCTGCGGTGGGGGTGTCATGGCGTCTCTCCCACTTCCTTTCTTCTCAGAACTTCCGTTCTGTCTACTCGGCCCACCTAAGGGCTGACCTATCTTACAAGCCAGGCAGAGTCTTTATTTAACCAATGAAAGCAACAGAAATAAAGACGGACCCTCCTACTTTTTTTTTTTTTCAGAGGTGGATGCAAATTGGTATAGAAATAAATAGGATTGCTTGGCCAGGCTTTTGGGGAAGTGGTGGTGTCTCCTGGGTCCCATTTTGCCATCTTTCTATCTGAGGCATAATCATAACTCAATACACCCTCCAAAGGCCAGAGTCTTCAGACATGGAAAGCTGCTGCTTCTGGCTGCCATTGACAACAGGGGTTGTTTTCTATGGAAGCAATGTTAATATGCAGGTCTTCCTAAGGTCTTCCTAAGGATTCTAGGGGCCTGTTGACTCTCCGGGGATGGGGTAATAAGAAGTTCAAGAGAACACAGATAGAAAGGTGGACAATTCTAGAATTGTTTTATGTTCTCATTGGCTGTTCAATACACAGAGGAAAGTTCAGGGAAAGGATTAGGGACTGTGAGTCAAACCGAAAGCCAGAACCGGGAGAGTGGCTATGAAGTCATCTATAGGCGCAGGAGGTACATATCTCTTCATGGGGCTCTGAAAGTGAAACTACACTAGACATCTACACTTTTTACAATCTAATGCCCCCTGTAAGTGAAAGGAATTCTTTTTTTATGGGTGATTTGTGGTTTGAGTCTTGGGTATTGAGTCACACAAACTCGGCATTACTCTACCACTGGGCCACACCCTCAGCTTGTCTTTGTCTTTTCTTTTCACATGTATGTAATGCACACTTAACCCTATCCATTCCCTATCTCCCCAACTGCCCCAAGACCCCTCCCAACATGCGTTCCTCCCATCTTCATGCCCTCTTCTACTTTTTCGTATCATCCACTGAATTTTATGGGTGCTGCCCATACTCACATTAGGGGTAGAGACATCTATTGGGACAGTGGTAACCTAACACCTAATGACAACACTGCCAAAGATAAATGACTCTCACTCTGCTCGCAGCCGCAGATGTAGATTAACAGTAGCTCTTCAGCTAGGGGTGAACCCTCCAAAGCTGTGCCCCCACTCCCCTGTCCCGAGTCCCCAATCAACTGTTGCACTGTAGTGGTCTCAGGATGTAGAGGAGCCAGGGAACAGGGTGCTGGAGTACGACAGGCAGATATCACGCAGGAGACTAGTTCAGAGCATAGCTCGTTTATTGAAGCAACGAAGCTAGCTTACATAGATTGAGTCTGGGGGAGGGGAGGGCAAATGAACAAGGGAGATGAAATGCACCTGATTTGCATATGCGAGCCTGATTGAAGACAGGCAAACATTAATGATGCACGAATTCAAATACCAAAGCACACAGGAGGAAGGGCAGTGAGGAAGTACTGCAGCTGAGGCAGGGACTCTCTAAAGCCATGAGTTACAGTAGCAGACTGCTGGTCACAGGATTTCTGCGAAGCAGATTAACCGTCTGGGAAACAGAAGCTTACTGGCTCTACCTTGTCGTGGGCTTTGTTTATGGAGTTGAGTGGGCCAGGCCTGATTATGGTAGGGAGCGACCCCACTCCTGCCGTGCTCTTTGAGAAATGCCCAAGGTATGGGCAAGGCTCTACCATCCCTCATCTGGCCTGGGAGCCCACACAAAGCCATGTCCCCTCCATCCTGGGCCTTTGACAGGGTTGACCTTGTGCAGGTAATCACTGCTGCTGTGGTCTCATGAGTGCAATGGCCGTATCATGTCCAGAAGACTGCGTTTCACAACACCCTTCTATCCTCCAGCTCAGAACGCTGTAGGACAATGCCGCTGTCAATTGTTCTCTCTGAATATTTAACTAATTAAGGTATTAGTGTTTCGATTTCTATGGCCAGTAAAACTGAAACTAAAAGACTTTCAACCTACTAGGGAAATCTCGGTGGAACCAAGCTTGGTTGATCAGTTCTTGGATGTTTTGATATTTTCGAATCCTATAGGACTTGGTGTCTCAGAATATCATGAGCTAGAATTTGCTCCAGGCGGAAAGACACGAAAGATGTTGAACATTCTCTGTTCTCCACAGCCTCCGTTTTCTGGGCTCCCACTACTCAGTCAACTCCCTACAACAGGACAGTGCCTTGCTGTAGGACCGGGGACTGCCCAGAGTGGAGCGCCTTTGAGCAAATGACAGAAAGCTGAGAATAGATCCGAAGGGAAGGCATCTTCTGAGCATGCTGAGTTCCAACTGGCAGGATGCAGTATTTTCTCTCCTGCTTCCGTTGTCATCTTTGGTACCCAATGCCTGAAAGACACCACACAAACAAATCAGGTAAATGAACTGAATGAAAAAATAGCGAGTATCTGATATAACAAGTAAATGAACATTCTTTCCAGAAAATGGCTGCCGAGAACCCTTGATAACACCTGCATAAATTCGCATGAATTACAGGACTGAGAAGGAAGAAATACTGCAAAAATTTCATCTTCTTTATTCTTTTCAGGAAGTCTTGTAAAACAGAGACACTGTAGATTCTTCTGTTCTCGGAACACTTAAAATAATTTAAGGTGTTATTATGTTCATTTCTCTAGCCGGAGTTAATTCCCTTCCTCCCTCTCTAGCGTCTGGTCTGTCTTGTCTGCTCACCACCTGGCCCTGCCATATCTAAGCTCATTAACTCACTGGCAGCAAGGAGGCCAACGGAAGCAAGAGAACAAAGGAGAAACAAAGAGGGCTCTAGAGACAGACAAGCCTGGAGTTCTGATGCCTGGGTCTACCCTCTCTCGGTCAGAGAGACTGTGCACCAAGCACTTGGCCTCTGGAGTATAGTGAGCATGCCTGCACATATGATTATCAGTAATTTGTAAGGAGGGTACCTTGAATCCTGCTTATTCAAATGTTACACAATCTATTTTAGTTATTGTCATCAGGTTGTATTGTTATGCTCTATGTGACCTCATATAATATCATGTCACGGCATATCCCCTAGACCAGATATATAAGATTGCAGAGCAATTTTACATATAGTCATATTGTACATAGACAGCCATGTATTGATTGATTGTACATCATCTAATCTTTGCTTGTGGGTATTTTGGCCAAAGTCACATGTTCCTCTGAGTCAGACCTGACCTTTGGGTTTTTTCCTCCTGTGCACACAGAAAGTACAACCCAATGTTGTGCTAGTTCTTCCACCTAAATGTTTAGTCTGCAACAGTTGACCTCTTTCCCATCCAGGGGAGGCCCTCAGAGTTCTGAGTCCTTCTGTTGAGCTTTCCCTGAAAGATCATCAGTCTCATGATGATCTTTGTCAGTCATGACAGTATAGGGACCTGACTCTCCCCCTTCCTCCACAGCACTCCTGACTCTCACATATGTCCACATTCTGAGATGAAACTCTGTTTGGAATCACGGAAGTTTCAGTCATTACAGCTCGAGGTTGGACCAGGCTAGTGTGAAGGCATGTCTTCCTCCCTGCTCCAGGGTGGTTGAGGCCAGGGCAGCATCATGGAAAGGATGGGGTTTTCTAGCGGCCCTAGAGCACTGGCCTTACTCTGGGGAAGGAAGGAATGTGCAACCTTGGCAGAGAAAATGTGATAGAGAGTAGAACTCTGTTGATTGACACCTCTCCTTTCCACCCTTTCCTCTAGGTTGTCGAATCCCCAGAGCAGCCACTCAAGAAAGATGGAGCCCTTCTTCTGGCCTGAGAGAACGGAACAAAATGGCCTTATGCCACATATGGAAATCTCATCTCTCTCTTTTGAGACTGATTTGGGAAAAGAATAGTGGTCCCAGTTCTGACCAATAAGACCACAGGAGAAGGTGGAGGGTGGATTCTTCTTAGAGGTTCCTGCTTCCTGTTAGCAAAAGCAATGGTAAGTGCCTTCTCCCTGACACAGATGTTGCTGCTTGAGTACAGGGTTCTTGGAGCTAGAGCACCATATGACCAGACAAACCAAAGGGCCATGGGTGCAATAGGGGTAGTGAGAAGCCTTGGATTCAAAGCAATATGGGAAAATCTGTGTCTGCACTTTTGATGGTTCGTGAGCCAATTAGGCATGTCTATTGTTTTAACCACTGTGTCTTTTACGTGACTTGTCACCAGAGGCATTGTCTATGAGAGACACAATTCAATTTGTGCTGCATTTATTGTTGTTGCCCCTGCAGATTCTATTTGAATGATTTCTGTACTCCTAGCACTGAGCAATCTCAGCACTTAGCAAGACTTCCAGAAAGAGATGAAAGATTTGTTCAGAAACTTCTCAAGTTGCCGAAACATGAAAATTAGGACCTAGATTCTGTAAGACTTCTGGCTGCATCACTACTAGTATGGTTCTGTCTATGACAAAAGGATGACTGAAAAACATTATGGGGTGTGATACTATGGAATAAGAATATACAGCACTATCTGCCAATAAATAAATAATGACTGGTATAATGACAAACGAGAATACCCAGAAGTTATCAACATCCGCATGGAGATCGGTGTTCTTGAATTAAATCCTGCAATTATTTAAAGTGCTTTTACCCAAGAAAACACAGGCATGTGTATTTAAACATTTAGCAGACATTTCTTTAACATCTCTCCTCTACCAGGCACTTCTCAATGCAGTAGGGAAGAGAGATGGGCAGCCAAGAAGTCTCTTTCCGATGAGGACTCACAGTACCCCAGTAGGTTGACTAGCCCATGCAAAGACATCTACGCAGCTCAGGCCCTGTCCTATTAGCAGAGTGTGACGCTGCCACACTCTTTCTTAGTGTTAACTAAGAAAACCAAAATTCTTAGATACCCATGAAAATTTCCCCTACCAGGTCTTCTTTGCCTGAGTTTGTTTCGGGGGTGGGGGCTACTTTGTGCTATTATTGTCTTTGGTCCCCAACATGCACCCCACCAGCTCCAGAAGCACCTGCTTCCCAGACTATGGATTCACCCAGAATAGCTACCTCAAGGGGAAAGCAAGTTTGAAAACTGGCAGAGTTAGGGACATTTTTTTTTCATGTGGGGATGGTAAGTAGAACCATGTCTTACTACAACTGAGGAAATACAAATCAAATACAAATGAGGCCTCGTTCACTGTCTTTCTAACTGCTTTCTGAAGGAGGCCAGAGCTCCTGAACTCATCAACGTCATTGGCAAATCAGTCTCAAGGCTACAACTTCGTTCCCATGGATTGCATGGGCCCAAAGACAGCAAACTTTGTGCTCTTAGTTTGCCTCTGGTCTGCCCAAAGCAAACATTGCTGAACCTGGTTTTTCTGTTTCTTTTGAAAAATGTGAGCTTCCTTCTGTCTCTTACACATCTTCTTCATACACTTATACACTTGGACCCTACCTTCTGCTTGTGACTCCAGCTCATTTCTTTCCTTTGAGAGGCCCAGATGCCGGAGCCTAACTGTGTGGGATTAAATCCCAGCTTTTCCACTTGCAGATGTTGAGATTCAACTGAAGGTTGGTACGTATGACTGGGTTTGTATAAAGAGAAGATGGACTCTAACCTCCTTCCCTCCAGAACTTCTCACCATGGATTTCCAGTTTTAATCATCTTGCATCACTGGGCTGACCTCTTATGGCCACTGTGCACATAGACCCAGCATCCTCACATGGTACCTAAGACTCAGTCTGCATCTTGGTTTATGCACTGACAGTTATCTGATGGTGACCTTGTTATCTTTGTCCTTTTCTATACGTTTGTTGTGCTTCAATAAAGCACCTAAAATTGTTATGCTAAACCCACCAAGCTGGACAAGGTTTTCTATCCCATTTTGGTATCTTTTCCTTTCTCTGTAGGTCACAGTGTTTCTGGGAGCCCACAAGAGATGATTACTCAGACATGGTTTATAGCCGATTGAAAGTCTTTATTCCTGCTGACTGGGGCTACACTCAGGCATTTGGTACCTAAGTGTGGCCCCGAGCATTTAGAGCAAAAGGTTAAAAACCACATCCTGGTAGCTTACTCTAAAGCTACAGGTGACTGTGTGTGTGTGTGTGTGTGTGTGTGTGTGTGTGTGTGTGTGTGTGTAAGTAAGTAAGTAAAGCAGTTTAACAGACGCTAAGGTAGCTGGTACATCTAGACTTCAGATTCCTAGAATAGAGTTGAATGATTTTTCTATAGTATTCAAGGAGATCTAGTTAAACCTGAAACGGCCTTAGCAAGAATATAAGATGGAGGAACCTCTGCACTGTCTTGCTCTGTCACAAAGTGAGTACCCATATACATACACTGCTTTCAGAAATAAAAATAAAAACAGTACGAGAATGAAATTTAAATGCATTCATGTCCATAGTACCTAGGTTGTTATAGTTGATATTTAGCGTGTATCCATTTCTACAATAAAATTGGAATAATTTGTTAGTGTTTTTATAACCTTTTCCAGTACAGCCTATTTGTAGTCCTAACACGATGTTTTTAAAGGTGTCCGTATTCATGGAATGGGGAAGGCACAATTATTTCAGCTGCCTCTGTTGGGAAAGATCCAGGGCTTCGGTATTTAGCAAAGCTGCTGTGGAGAGCTTTGCTGCTCAATCATCACATCTCACAGGAGTCAGCTTGACTTCCATTTTCGTTTTTTCACAGCGCTCCTCCTGGTCTTGTTTGGATTTCCCGGTCTTGGCGGGAATTCAGAATTGCTTTATTACACACTACATCCTCTGAACGCCTCCTCTGGATCATGTACACGTCAACCAAAACAGACTGTGAGCCCTTGACATAGAAAAAATTGGAAGGGAGCAAGAAGGCCATTGGCTGGAGTGGGTAGGCACAGGGAGCCCGCTCTCACCCACAGACCTGCTGGGCACCGGGCTCCTCAGAAGCCATGGAGTGAGTCACAGTGTTGTTGGTTTCCTGAGTGTTATTTGCTATGTTTCTTTGGTGCTAATGACGGCAAATTGCTAATGGCTGTGAAAAGCTAATTGTTTTCCAAGGTGTTTCTCTCTGTCCTGATTGTGGGGAGCACACAATCACAGTAAGCAGAGACTCATTAGCACCTCTGATGGCGCATACTCTTGGGGAATCCTCCTCACAGGCTGGCAAATAGCCAAGCCTTCACTGACCTGAGCCAGGAGGCTTGTGCCTCCCAAGCAGAGGAGAGGGGTTTAGGAAGCAGTTCCCAGGAGAAAACAAAGAAAGCAGATAGAGTGTGCTGCTCTTCAGATGACGAAGCTGAGGAACAGAAAGGCTCCTCTTTGCGGGCAAGTCTCCTAAAATGACACCAGTGTCCTAGCTGGACCAAGTCTCCTAAAATGACACCAGTGTCCTAGCTGGACCAAGCTGGCAGCATGTGAGGTGCTTATGGTTCTTTCTCTTCTGAGGGAAATGATGAGACTTAAAGAATGAATATTTCCCTCCAAACTCTTTTACTCCAGGATTGGTGTCTAAATTTCTTGTTTGCTTAATTCGTTTTAGTTGTCAAGATAGGGACTCACTATGTAGATCAGGCAGACAGCTAACTCACCATGGAGCTCAGGCAGGACCAGTTTCCCAAGGGTGGAATGTCTGGCATCTGCCACCATTCAGGTCTAGAGACTACTTGGCTCTCTGTCTTTGTGTGTGTGTGTGTGTGTGTGTGTGTGTGTGTGTGTGTGTGTGCGCGCGCGCGTGCGTGCACATGCATACACATGCAGGCAAACATTGATTAGGGGAGAAAGCCATCAGAACACTCACTTTGATTCATTATAGCCCATGATGAAAGCTGGGCTGGTTAAAAAGCAGAGACACAACAAAACAAGCCTACACTGTATTTTTCCTTAGTCGACAAACCTCTCCTCAGACTCAAATAATCTCAATCAGACCAAATCGGATCAAACTAGGAGACACCCAGGTTTAATGGATGGCAACACTCCCAGCCCCCGTCCCCCGGAAAAACACAGAGAGGGAAACAGAGAACTGAAAAACCACACACAAAAAAAAACCAAAAACAAAAACAAAAACAAAACAGGAGACCACTCGTTCATTCTCTGCTGGGTGGTTTAAATAGCCTGTGGGAGTGGTCTTGACCTTCCCTGGGGAGGGGGTCACTCTTTGGTGGGCTTTCTTGGAGGTGAAGTCTGGACTGCAGCCACTCCCAGGGGAGGGAGCTTGGAATGGAGTTTTCCACCCAGCATTTTAAGATGGATGCCGGTGGGGCTAGGGTGAAGTCCCCATGACTAAACATACACTAGTTACGCTAGTTGAATCTTTCTTTCTCCTGCATTCCTGTATGGAAGGCACACCATCTCCCCTACTTCCACTGAAGTTCTGTATTCTAGACGACCTGTGTAAACACGGCAGGTATTAGGTTACCTGTCATTGCTGTGTCCTTTGACTTGAGTTCAACAATATTTTTTTTTTTTTTTAGCTAAAGCGAGGGGCAATACGGCTTCTGGCACCTACCCACAGCACTAGAAATGTTGCAGCAGTATTTGCACAGGCTCATTAGAATTACGCAGCTGGAGGAATGCATTTCAGACCTCTCCCTCCCCCCCTCAGCCCTCAAATGTGTCTCTCCACTTCTGCCTGCCTTTTCCCAGGCACTGTAATCACTTACTGCTTCCTACTGGTAATTTCACATGCAAAACTGTGCTTCCATAATTACAACTTTTTCAAAAAGAAATAGAATTGACACTGATAGAAATTAATGGAGAAGCTAAACCTGGTGCCTGGGATTGCCAGGAGCCAGTTAGCTGGAGTTCATCTTACACATTCTTTGGGAAAACAAAGCCAAGGGACCCATCCACTGGGGCAGCAGCCTGCTAAGCAAGGGTAGAGAAAACAACACTGAAAGGAAAGACATCATTTACAGTTAAAGGACAAGTTGCCTCGGCAACCATAAACTAGTGGTGGTGACAGATGCAGAAGTGGCCTCACCTGCCATCTTCCCCATCCTTTTCTCCTGCCTCATTAACTTAACAGAGACAGCAGGTGCCCTTATTGGCTTGGCTGTTAACAGTGCAAAGAACCAGCACTAAAGTTAATGTTAAACTCTCAACCAACTCAATCGATTCAATAATGAGATTTGGTGTGAGCAAAAGGAAGTCAGGACAGAGGGGTCCGAATTTCCACCTCTTCAGGTTGGTGTTGATTGAGGTTGATGAATTACCCCTGGCATAATTATTTTAGGCAGATGATCTGGTTCCCCAAGGGAGCTTGATGCAAATGATTGACCCCAGAGAAGCACAGAAGAGCCAAGGGAGGCTTCCGGGTTATAAAGAGGCTGCCTTCCAGAGCTAGTCCTGCTTGGTTCTGTCAGGTCTCAGTATAAGATGAGTGATTTCAGCTTTGCCATTCCTGTTAGTCACTACTGGCCAGGGCAAAATGAGGTCTACTTCCAGTATTGTTCAGCTGACACTGCCAACAGCCACTCCTCAGGAAGGCAGGACTGTCACATGGAGCCACAGCTCACAAACGACACCAGTAACAGCAATACATCTTGCTTGAGTTTGAAGAAAAGCCAGTACTGCTCAGAAGACATTCTGATCTTTCAGAAGAGCCTCTCTTAGGTTTCCCTCTAGCAGGAGCATGTGGGAGGGAGCCAATGGCTGAGTTATCGACTGCACCCCACCCCTTCTCTTATGGTCATAACCTCGATAGTCTGCATCTCCCTCTTTTCAGTTCTCACTTGTTCTTCCCTAGTTTGGGATGCTACATCTTCTCATTTGAATTACTTACTGCACTAGACAAGTAAAAGTCCCTGGGCTCATCACCCTATCTGCTACTCCAAATCTGATTATGTTATTCATTTGTTAAAAATATTTGGTTAGTCTCCAAACTTTTGAGGTTGAAGTTCAAAGTCTTTCTTTAGTTTGACAAAAATGGAAATAGTAGACTTCGTAGTACTTTTTTTCTAGAAAGGTGTAGAAGGCTCCAGGCCCCAGGTAAATGCTTCCTTGGCTATCTTCTTGTGGCAATAGAAGAGAGTGGGCCTTCTTGGACACCAGCTATGTGGCTAGACATAAAGATTTGGCTCTGAAGCCAAAGCTTCCATCTGGGTCAGGTTGTATGATAAACTCCAATATTAATATATCCAGATTGTGATGCCTGATGTGATGGAATTAGGAGGAACGACCCTTTAAGAAGTAAATGGGTATTAGACCATATTGTAGAGTCCTTGAGAGTGAGCTAAAGGTTTTTATTAAGGGGGTTACAGGGAGCCTTCTAGCCTTCCTACCATCTGAGATTACACTGAGAAGTAGGACATGCTCCCTCCTCCCATCTATTCTTGAACCTACAGCCTCACAGAACTGTGAGGAATGAAGTTGGTGGTTCAGAAGCCAGACCGTATATTCTGTCCAACAGCCAGGCCCAAGCGAAGTTCCTAATAAAATATTGAATTTCCAGTTAACCTTGAGTTTCAGAGAAACAATGAATAGCTTTGGAGACTGTGTTTCATGTAGCGTTTATGGGTCTGAAGTCCAAATTTTACAAGCTATCCTGTGTCTTTTTGTCCGCCAAATATGACAACCTTATACCAGTGTGGGGTGGAAATTGAGACTGAGGACAATGCCCGAGGGTATCAGGAGGGGAAACCTGAGCTCCAATGCAAGGACTGCCAGTTAAACATAACAGATGACACAGGTCCACTCAGCACCATTCAGAAAAAAATCTCCAGAATAAAAGAGAAATAACAACACTGACAAAAATATGACGTGAAGAAAGATAGGACAAATACCTGACTGTAGATAACAGATTTCTAAACACTTTGAATCATAGAACATAACATATAAACGGGAACTGATAACATAGTGGAGGGGGGGGTTATCAGAGGAGACACAGATCTAGCAAAAATCTAGAAAGGCAGCCTGTAACACTTGTAGGTCAGAAGGGTTGGTAAAGGGTTCTAGAAGAGGCAGATAGCACACAGGGATCTGCTGTGTCTCAAGGCCCAGACTGAAGATGGATCTTTCTACCTCAAAGATCTAGATTATAAGTGGGTCTTCCCACCTCAGAGGATTTAATAAGAAAACAATCCCTCAAAGGTGTACCCAGCCATTTGGGTTTTAGTTAATCCTATTTGCTGTCCAGTTGACAACAAACACAGAGGAAAGAATGAGAAATAAGAGGCAGAAATATAAACATGGTACAGAAATAACATAACTAATAGAATAAGTGGAAGGCAATGTAAAACTTAGAGAGCAGGACAGATGTCCAAAGGGATGATGGGAGAGAGAACACAGTTTAAAAAAGAAATCTAGATGAAATAGCTAGAGTAGAAATCCCCACAGGAGAAAACAGAGGAAGCAGAAAGCAGAAAATCACTAAAGGGATGGATTAAGAATGAGCACTTCCATTTCAAAAGGGCTCAGTGTGTATATAAGACTACGACTCAAAGATAATGATGACAGTATGGGGCATGGTGGCACACGCCTTTCATCACAGCACGTGGGAGGTAGAAGCAGTCAGACCTCTGTGAGTTCAAGGCCAGTGAGTTCCAGGACAGTGAGGGATACATGGAGAAACCTTGTCTCAGCAACCCCCACCACTACCAAGAAAAAGCAGGCTCAGCAAGATGGATCATAAAAATAAGTAAAAGCACTTGGTTCCAAGCCTGATGGCCTGATTTGATCCCACAAGATAGAAAGAGAGAATACACCCGGAAATTTATCCTTTGAAACCCACATGTGTTTCATATGCCCCCACTACACAATAAATAAACAAATGAAATTTAAAAATTTTAATTAAATTTAATTAAAACAAAGTAACAAATACTGTACCCGTGCTAAGATAACAATGCCACTCAACTATAAACTTCAAATAGCTAAGGTGGTGAACAGTTAATAATTTAGCACAGCCAGCACAGTAACAAAACCAACTAAAGGAGATCGTCATCCATGCCAGAGACAAAGACAGAAGCCTAAAACTTCCTGGGGAAGAAATGGATCTCAGCTCAAGAATCAGACAGAGCTCTGACTCAAGCCATGGGGAAACAGTTGGGAAATCCCTTGACAATTCTGTGGGATAGCAAGAACTATCTGATGACAAGCTATCAAGGAAATCCCCTAGAGGGTAGAGTACAAGGAGGGCAGGGCTAGGATGTCCTAGGAGGATATCACAAGGCAAAATAAGGCCACACGAAGCTGCCTCAGCTCGGCTTTGCTATCAAGACCCTTGAGTTCCCCAGCCCCAAATACATTACATCACAGGGGACACTTATGGTCTCAAATGCTGGAGCAGAGGTCTCACAGATAAGCACTAGGTAAACCAGGAATGCTAAAATTCAGGGTTGTTGCTTTAATGGAGGAGGTTTATAACCTGTCTTCTCCCAGAAGCCTGGGAGTGGAGGTGGTTAATAACCTAAGTGATCATTGTGCTATTTCTATAGCCAGGCCTCTCCCAGGCTCCCACAATCAGACCAGAGACAATAGTCCAGATGACTTTATACTATCTATATGACCAGGGACTCCCCCAGGCTCCTGCAACCAGGACCTCTGCACTCTCTGTATGGCCAGGGACTCTCCCAAGCTTCCACAACCAGGACCCTCCCCTAGGCCCTTAAGACTGCACATGTAGGCTATCTTTAGAACCCATCTTTATGGAAAAAGCAACATGTGCTCCAAGAGTTTTGATGTCATTATGCCTCCTTGTGCACACAGGATTGTGTTACACCTGGAAACTTTCCCCCGGATTGTACTGTGCTTTGATCTGCCTTAAATAAACAGCCTGTGTTGAAAGGAGCTGCTTGTTCGTCCCGGCTGCCCAGAACCGAAATAATCACACAGAAACTATGATTTAAATCACTGCTTGGCCCATTCACTCTAGCTTCTTATTGGCTAACTCTTACATCTTAATTTAACCGTTTCCACTCATCTGTTCATCATTACGAGGTCGTGGCCTGACAGCAAAGGCACATCTGTCTCCGGAGGTGGCTCCATGATTTCTCTCTGACTCTGCCCTTCTTTCTCCCAGCATTCAGCTTAGATACCCCCCACCCCCGACCCCCACCTAATTCTATTCCCCTACAGCTCTGCTATAGGCCCAAAGCAGTTTCTTTATTTATCAATGATAATCACAGCATACAGAGGGAAATCCTACATCAAGCCTGGAGTCAGACTCTGGAAGTTTGAACCAACATAGGCTACTGAATTGTGCTGAACCAGACAGATTTCCTTCTTGCCTTTCATGGATTGCTCCTCTGCTGTAGATAGCCTTCTCAGAGACCCCCACATTCAAGAATCCCCGCCTACTCATGCCATCACTGCCTACCAGCTGGTAGAACTGGCGTTCACACCTCCAACTAGTGAACAGACTAAGGCTCATTACCTTTAATGCCATCCCATTTCATCAGCCAGCTTAATCCCTTTTCTTTGGTGTCTCGTGGGACATCAAAGTCTCAGGGATGTGTCTGTTGGGTGGATAAATGTAAAGGCCTTTAGGAACCAATAATGTCACTGAGAGTTGGAGACACAGGAAGGGAAAGGCCTCCACATTAAAACTAGATGTGTGCATATGTGTTTGGGGGGTGTTCATCTGAAATTTCTCCCAAGAAACAGAATGTCTTCATTCATTCATTCATTCACTCATTCATTTGAAGCATATTGGGTACTATGTCTACACTCTATTAGGAATTATGGGGAATACTAGATAATGGCATCTGCCATCTAATATCTTTAATTTTACTTTTTAGGAAAAAATGTGTGTAATAATCAATATTAAAACAGTTTTACAATAGAGCAAATTGAGCATACCTAAAGGGGAATCCAAAAATCCAAACACATTTTTAAAAGGTGAAATATATTATTTTTAAGTTAATTAAAAATTTTCATACAATGTATTTTAATAATATTCTTTCCCCATCTCCAGATTCTCTCAGATCCTCCCCACCTTTCTATTCCCTCCCTAACTTCATGCTTTGTCTTTCTCTCAAAAAAAAAAAAAAAAAACCAGAAGCCGGGTGGTGGTGGCGCACGTCTTTAATCCCAGCACTCAGGAGGCAGAGGCAGGCGGATCTCTGTGAGTTCAAGACTAGCCTGGTCTACAAGAGCTAGTTCCAGGACAGGCTCCAAAGCTACAGAGAAACCCTGTCTCAAAAAAACAAAACAAAACAAAACAAAAAACATAAATAAAAGAAAGTAAACAACAACAACAGGAAATGCTAAAACAAAACAAAAAACATGGAGTCCATTTTGTGTTTGTAGCATAAGATGTCTAGTTGGGGTATTGTCTGCCCCATTCATTGTATGATGACTCCATTTAAATCCCTTTGATGTATGGATATGTTTCAGAAGCTTCCACAGTAGTAGTTTTCCATATGATTTTTTAGTGTTAGCTGTCCTCTTCATGTTCCCTCCTTCACCCCACGCTCCCATACTGCTCCCAATTTACTCTCCCATTCTAGTTTTCTCTTTGTCCGTTTATAACATAAGACTCTACTTCCTTTTCCTTGGAAGATCCCCTCCTTACTTCTGGCTCCTTCCTAGCTACCTGACCTCTGTGGTTATTTGGACTGAAACATACATATCTAACGCTTAGAAGCTAACATCCACATATAAGAGACATCAAGAAGTATGATGATACACCCTCACCAGCCCACGATATCACTTATTTGATTGATCTTGGCCATTCCTACTGGGACAAGATGAAATCTCAAAAAAGTTTTAATTTGCATTTGCCTGATGGCTAAGGTTGTTGAATATCTTTAAAAGTGTTTTTCAGTCATTTGTGTTTTATCTTTGAGGACTCTCAGCTTATTCCTATACCCATTTTTAAATTGGGTTACTTGTTTTCTTGGTGTTCAAGCTTTTTTATTTTTTATATATTATATTTTTTAATACTAACCATCTATCAGATGTGTACTTGTTAAAGATCTTTTTCCATCATATGGGCACTGCTTTGACCCAATGATGGTACCCTATGCTGTATAGAAACTTTTCAGTTTCATGAAGCCCTATTTGCTAATTGTTAATTGCTAATTCTTAGTGCCTGTGCTATCAGTGTCCTGTTAAGAAAGTTCTTTCTTGTGCCAGTAAATTCAAGGCTATTCCCTCTTTTCTATCAGGCTTAGCGAACCTTTTCTTAGGTTGAGCCCCGTGGTCCACTTGGAGTTGAGTTTTGTGCCAGGTGATATATAGGGATCTATTTTCATTTGCTGGCATAGAGCTGTCCAGTTGGACCAGAGCCATTTGTTGAAGATGCTGTCATTTCTCCAGAGTGTATTTTAGACTTCCTTTCTTAAAATCAGATGTTTTTACGTGTGTAAAATTATGTCCGAGTTTTCAACTCTAGTCCATCGATCCATAGGCTTGTTTCTATGCCAATACCATGCTATTTTTATTACTATAGCTCTGTAATACAACTTGAACTTGGGAATAGTGATACTTCCTGTAGTTCTTCTATTACTCAGGAATGTTTTAGCTATCCTGGGTTTGAGTGAGTGTGTATGTGTGTGTTTATATGAGTTTTAAGTAATTTCTCCAGTTTCTCTGAAGAACTGTGTTGGAATTTTGATGGATATGCATTGAATCTGCAAATTGCTTTTGGAAGGATGGCCATTTTCAAAATATTAACCCTACAAATCTATGAGAGTGGGAGATCTTTCCATTATCTGTTGTCTTCTTCAATTTCTTTCTTCAAGTTTCTTAAAGTTTTTCTTATACAAATTTTTCACTTGCTTATTTAGAGTCAGCCCAAGAAGGCTATTGCATTGAGGCTATTGTAAAAGCAATTATTCCCTGATTTCTTTCTCAATATATTTGCCATTTACAAATGTTATTTCTTTTATTGTGTGAGGGAAAAGGGCTGTGTGTATATGCTGTGGCACACATGTTGAAGTTAAAGGACAATTTGTGGGTATCATTTCTTTCCTTTCACTATGTGGACCTTAGGGCTCAAACTTAGGTGGTCAGCCTTGGCAGCAGTTACCTTTCCCAACTGAGCCATCTCACCAGCCCTCACCAAAACACTTTGATTAGCCACGTAACACACCAGATTCTACATATGACCTCACGTCATGGGCCTAGTCAAGAACAGCTGTACTAAAAATACTGCGCACAAGTATCTTCAGGTTCTGTATGAAGTGAACATGAAATAGGGGGTTTTCATGTGGTGTGAGAGATGTCACACACAGGTTATCAAGTGTTAAAAGTGGAATTCTGGACAATGAGCTCAGAAATAGGACTGGAGTAACCAGAATAGGCTTCATAGAGCAGGCAGCGTTTGAGTTGCTTTTTTAACACATAGATTCAAGATAAAAAAGCAACTGGAATCTTCCAGTCAGAGGAGAAACAGCAAAGATAAGACTCAGTCAAACCAGTTGGGGCCAAGTTAGTGTTAGGCCTGGTAGATGAGGTAATGAGGATGAGTTGTAGGGACTCAAATTGAAGTTACTGGAAGCCCAGGAGGACACACTAGAGAGCTGAATATTATAAGGTTTTATGTGAAGTCTTGCCCCAAACGCCAGCTCCTCCCTAATTATGTCCACACAGAACCAGCACCTTCTTCCACCATCTTCCAAAAGACCCTGTTTACACCTTTGATGGTTCCTGTCACAGAGAGTGATGATGATCTATTTGAGATCTTCTTTCTTTGTCATTCCAGGAGATATGAAGACCCCAATATTGTGATATCTATTTTATCTATCTATCTATCTATCTATCTATCTATCTATCTATCATATATCTACAATCTATCAACATCATCTATCATCTATTTCTGTCATCTTTCTATCATTTATCAGATATATATGATAAATTATCTCTCTCTATATATACACACACACACACACACACACACACACACACACATATATATATATATATACATACCTTTGCCCTTCAGTCCGCACTGCTCAGAACCTAGCCATGGGCACAGTGAAGGACCAGGATGAACTTGATGAAGAAACAGCAAATAAAGATGGTAGGGCTGAGAGAGGCTCAGTATGGAAAGAAGTGTGCAGTGTCCTCTGTGATCTCCTTCTGACTCCACCTCCTGGGGCCACCATCCTTGTGACGTTTTGTGTTTCTGCCTCTCAGAATCAGCCCAGAATTGGAGTTCAGAAACCTGCAAACCTCTGTACCTGTGTCTTACTTGACTCTTAGAATTGTACTCTGCTGTGTCACAAGCTGTTCAACTGCAAAGCAGACCAATAAACAATCTGGCCCTTACCTATTCATTTTCGTTGGCCCAGATTAGAAGACCATCTCCTAATGTATCTATAGCTCTACCATCTACTCTCTCTCTCTCTCTCTC
>JAQHUG010000021.1:7425750-7448254 GCA_028555095.1 Dicrostonyx torquatus
ACACACACACACACACACACACACAGGATTAGGCTTCCATAGTGAATGTGGAGAATTTTGCTATAAATTACACATCTGGAAATTCCTAATAATTCCACATCTGTCAATTCCCAAGCACCATCAAGACTATCAAGTATTAGAAGCTAAGTGTCTGCTTTATATTTACAAAGAAGTCTCTTGTGTTTCCCTGGGGGCTCTGACTACTCCTGGGAGGTGACAGGAGCCTAGTAGAAATGGGGTGAGGTGACAGTGATCCTCATGCTGGGAGGACTGAGCAAAGATTTCCCTGACTCTTAGTTCTTTAATTACTACTGGTGGGATGTGATCTGCAAGCAGCATTATTCCTAGAAGATATGCCACAACACAGGGTTATTGCTTTTTTAAAATGATCTCATGACTTGTTTTTTCCGAAGTGTTTATCCCCACAGCTCCAAGCAGCCACAGTTCTGTGAGACCCATACTGAAATGGCTCCATGGTCTGGGCTTTGTTTCTTCTCTGCCCCACCCTGCTTCATTCCCTGGAAATAAAGAAACAGCCGGCAGCCAGTGTATCCATTTATTCATCTTATCTCACTCAGGGACAGCCTTACACACATAATCTTTTTTGAATAAATAGTACTCCAGGCTCACCTTTTTTTTTTTATTTCACTAAGCAATTAGAGAAATAAAAGGCTAAAAGAAATTCTTAAAAAGGCACAGAGGGAAAGGGAATAAGACATGTTTTCTGCCCTGAGCTGCCTATGGAAGCCAGCAGGCACAGATAAGGAAATGTGCCATGCTGTGGAACTGCCACTCACTATCTTGCTTAGGTTCATTCCTGTGTTCTTTTTCTCTATTGGCACTGTTGAAAATAAGGTATTTCTCCTGGTCTCTTTCTCTGCAAGTTTGTTTCTGACATTAAAAAAAAAAAAATCAGTAATCAAAGTTACTGATTTTTCATACCTTAATTTTATTTCTTGCAACTTGACTGAAAATGGTACAGAATCATTTGATATTTATAATCTTAATCTTTGACTTATTAAATATATGACTTATTATTAAATTAGGACTTATTAACAATTTTTAAATTATCTATAAAGCCAAAAATATCAGAACTCACACCACACCATTAACACAGCTAACATAAAAGTAAACTAACTGGGTGTGATGGTGCATGCCTGTAATTCAGAGGGCTGAGGGCAGCCTGGACTGTATAGCAAGACTCAGTTTGAAACCAACATAAATGGGAACCGAAACCAAACTCTTAAACCCAGGACCCTTAGAATATAATGAATGAGCTACGAACGTGAACCCTTGGGTCTGGAGACGAAACAACAGTAGAGAACTGTCTAGCATGCACGGCACCCAGGCGTCAATTATCAGGGCTACGAAAAACAAGCAAGACAGCAACATCAACACAACCTTTCATGAACTGTTCATGTACTCCTCATAGAGATGCGTGATCACGGAGCCGCTAAAGAAAACAGTGAGGCAGATCCTCACAAAAGATAGAACACTCTCCAGGTTAAAGGAGGAGAATCTTGACAGACCCTAGAACGGGCACACATCCTAAGATCATTTGCTAAGTAAAATAAGCCGGGCAGAAAAGACAAACATTGTGTGAGTCCATTTGTAAAACTCTAGATTAAGTTTATGGAGCTAGAATACAGAATAGGTGGCACTAAAGTTCTGGAGGAGAGACTACTGAAGAGTTATTATTTAATAGAGAGTTTAGTTTTGCAAGATGAAAGCCTCCTAGAGACTGGCTGCACAGCAATGGTAATGTACTTACTACCAGACACTAAAAAATAATTAAGATGGAAAATATTGTGTATTGAGTATTTTATTAAAATTAGTTTTTTGATTTCTAATAAAAAAAGCTATTCATGTATAAAATTCTCAAAGAATTAATTGAAATATTATATTTAAAAAGAAACAGAAAAGTCCATACTCCAATCTCTCTTGTGATAATTATTGCTACCCTATAACGTGCATCTAACTTTAGTTGTTTAAACAGACAAGTCTTCTTGTGTCCATTTCCGTTCAGAGTGACTCCTGGAGCAGACTGTGTCCTCTGATCTGAGATAGCTCATCTTATCTGAAGATCCACTTTGAGAAAATCTGCTTCCAGTTTTGTTGCTGCAGAATTCAGTTCCTTGAAGACTCTTAAACTTAGGGCCTTCCTTCCTTCCTTCCTTCCTTTTTCAGTACCCTGCACAGGCACCCTCCATGCTTCCCCTTCCCACATGGCTGCTGACTGATGCCAGAAGAAGAGCATAAAAGATCAGAAGTAGGCAGGAAGCTTTTTCCAGATTAATCTTGGAAACAGTTCGCCATTCTTGTTCCACTCCATTTCTTAGGTGCAAGTCTCTAGGTCCAACTCAGTTAAAGGAAGAAAAAAAAAATCACACATTGGCATGGATAACAAGCAATGGGAATTGCTGAATAACAGAGAAGCTTCCAGAAGCATTTTTAAATAAATGAGGGTGTAAGAAGAATTGATTAAGAATTGAGGAAGTATGAAGAAAAAAATTACAAGTTTAGCACCAGAAAACACTGGCCCAACAACTATGTGATGCATTGTTTTCAAACACACATGTGCTGTTTTCCAAAGTTAACAGCATCCTGGCCATGAAGCAAACTGTGATACATTTTAAGCATTTAAATAATGCATTGTCCTAAGGTAGTGGAAGTAATATAGAAATCAATGCAAAAGATAAACTGGATTTCTGCCAACATTTTACAGCCAAACAATGTTCTTCTAAATATTCGACAGGTCAAAGAAAAGTATAATCATAGATGTTAGAAAATATTTTAACTGATTATAATTATAATTTAAATAGGGCATGTTAAAAATTGCAGAGAAAATCCATTTTGACATAATTTCGAGGCAAAACATGTTTGAAACAACCAGAGATAACATGCAGTAATGAACCTTAAGATAGTAAATATCAACATCGCTTAAGTTCAGTGGCTAAGAAACAAGCTAAGTAACATCCGAATATGTCCAGGGAGTAAGCGTGATCCCAGGAGTCCAGAGCCATCAACATTCCTGCCAGGAAAACAGCTACTGGGCAGCTCTGGAAGTGAGACATCTCCTCAGAATGCAATAGCATTTGGATTTGCACTTTAATGCAGAGCATTTACAAAACAAATAATTAACTGAGAAAATATCCTTTAAGATGAGAGGGAAGGCTGTTAGGACCACAGGCAGTGGGGGGAAGTAGGAGCTAAAGACAGAGACTGCCTGGAGGGCGGCTATGAAATCAGTGGGCCTCGGTCCTGTGTTACCTTATTGATCTTCTGTCTAGACGATCTGTCCATTATCACAAGTGGGTTATCGAGGGGCCCTACCGCTATTGCACTGTTAGTCTGCCCCTTTCAGATCATTTAGTGGTAGCCTTTTGTATTTAGGCGCTCTGCTATCGGGTGTGTATGTTTTTATGACTGTTTTCTTGTTGAGTGCCCTTTATCATTATGTGATGACCTCTTTGCTTCTTTTCATTGCCTTTGATTTAAAGTCTATTTTGTCCAATCTGAGTGGTGCTATTCCTGCTTTCTTTGGTTTTTACTTGTATAGAACGTTGTAGCACAAATTCTAATTGGTCTTAATAAATAAAAACCTGGAGTCAGGTATTAGGGGGTGAAAGCTAAGAGATCAGAGAAGCAGAGTGGCCAGCCACTAGAGAGACCTTTTACCCCTACTGAATCCTCAGACTGAAGGGGCGATCCTGTCTCTACTAATCCTCAGCCTGCATGCTCAGACTGCATCCTCAGCCTGCATCTGAGCTCCTGTCTCCTCCCCCTTATATTCTCTGCCCATTCATATCCCTTCCTGTCTCCATCTCCCTTGTAAAGCATGGGACTCTCAAGTACTGGGATTAAAGGTGTGAGCCACCACCACCTGGCTCTGTTTCTCGTTTAAACTGGATTGATTACATGGAGCCCAGGGTGACCTTGAACTCACAGAGATCTGTCTGTGTCTGTCTTATGAGTGCTGGGATTAAAGATGTGTGCTACCACTGCCGGGCCCCTATGGATAACTAGTGGCTTAGCTCTGCACTCTAATCTTCAGGCAAACTTATTTGTTAGATTACAGATAAAAAAAAAAAATCACTACAGAACATCATTTTCTACACCCCCTCCCATTTTGAGTTGATATGTGTGCCCTTAAACAATGAAGTAAGCCCTTTACAGGAAGCAGTTTGACTTTATTTTTTCCTTACCACTTTCATTCCCTCTTTGTCTCTTGGCTGGAATTAACTCACCTGTGTCCAGGGTGACCATTGAGAGGTGAGGACTCGCTGTTACTGCTGTGCATCTTGTTTTCTGACCCTTCCTCATGCTGTCTTTGTGATTTGCTGATTGACTGTTGAACCACACTTTAGAACATTTCCTTGATTTTGTTTTTGGTCATTATGCAGCTTACTGTCTTTAGGGTTTCTATTGCTGCAATGAGACACATGAAAGTTAGAAGGAAACTAAAAAAAAGCAAGTCAGAAGGAGTGGGTTTATTTGGCTTACACTTCTACACCATGGTCATCACTGAAGGAAGCCAGGACGGGAACTCAAACAGCGTGGGAATCTGGAGGCAAGAGTTGATGCAGAAGTTATAAGAGGTCTTCTTTACCGCCTTCCTCACAGGCTTGCTCAGCCTGCTTTATTATAGAGCCCAGGACCACCAGCCTAGGGCCAGTATCACCCACAATGGACTGGGCCCTCCCACATCAACCACTAATTAAGAAAATGCGCTACAGACCTGCTTGCAGCCTAATCTTATGTAGACATTCTCTTAGTTGGAGTTTACTCATGACTCTGGCTTGTGTCAAGTTGACATAAAAGCTGTCAGCACTCCTACATTGGATATTGCTTATGTGATAGGCTATTTCAAACTGATAGCAATTTAATCGTGATTGTATACAAGCCCCCATACCTTCAATCCTTCCCCTGCTAGGTTTAAGTGATATATTTTATATATTGGAAGAATTTGTTGCCCTTAACAGTGTATTGCTATTACAGTTATCCTTAATAATTTGTCTTTGGCCCCTGTGGTTAGAAGGATTTATTGTAGAGCTGAACTGCTTTACAGAGCACTCTTACTGTGTTAGAGCATTCTGCCTGTGCTGATATCACATTGCGACGTTTCATGCGCTCATGCATTTAATGTTTAATTTCCTATAAGAAAGGCCTCATGACGATTCATAGATGTTGTTTGTCTAGGCCAATTTTTATTTTTCCTATGTTTCTGAAGGACTCTGCCAGGAAAGATATTAATTGGCAGTTTTTCTCGATCCTTGAAATATATTACTCCATTCCTCCCAGTTTGTGGTTTCAGCAGAGAAATCCAAGGATGGCCATTTTGAGATAACTTGGGATGTTAATTTCCTTTTCAAAAACAATTCATTACATTTTTACTTATTTTGTGTGTGTGTATGTATGTATGTGTGTGTGTGTGACAGAGAGAGAGAGAGAGAGAGAGAGAGAGAGAGAGAGAGAGAGAGAGAGAGAAAGACATGGAGAGAAAGAGACAGGACAAATTGCCAAAGTTGGTCCTCTCTTTCGACCATGTAGGTTCCGGGTATTAAATTCAGGTTGTTAGGATGGGCAATAAGCACCCTCGCCTGTTGTGTGATCTCACTGGAAATGATGTTTCTTGTCGCCTTTTGCTCCTAGAATTCTTTCTTTGCCTTTGGGGTTTAATTATTTTCTTATAATGTGTCTTGGTTACCTCCTCTTTGCAGTTGAATTTGACGGGAAACCCCAGCCACCTGGAATTTTGAGACCTTCTTTCAGTCAATGCTTCCTTCACTATAGTCTGGACATTTTTTTTTTCTCTCTCTGTTCTTCCTGAATCAGTGGTTAGGTGAAGACTGTCATGACGGTATTATTTTATCCTTTCTACCTGCTTCTATCACTGAAAAATTTCGGAGCTGGGCATAGTGGGTAACTCATGACAGTAATTACAACATGTAAGAAGAGGAAACATAAATTCAAGGCCAGCCTGGGCCACATACTGAGTGAAAGGACCAGGACACAGGACACACCAGGACCAAGTTCTCAGCATAACGGAGATTTATTTGCCACAGAGGGACAGAGGGCAGGAACAAGAGACAAAGATGGAAAAGAGGACAAGGGAGGAGGAAAAGGTGCAAGGGTGGGGGCATATTTGCCCTGGAGGGACAAAGGCTGACTGTGGATAGAGAGGAGACAGACATGGTCTATAGGCAAATGGAAGTTTATAGATGAAAAATGGGGAACCCCATCCCATGTTAGGATGGGGTGTTTAATTTTGATTAGAAAGGTTAATTAGGGTAGCCAGCAGAGGCATTTTGATTGCTGGACTTCAATACTATTTAATAACCAGACCTTGGTGGTCAACCTCAGGAGGAGGAAGGGGCCAAGTAAGGGTACAGAGCTTGTTAGCTAGCTTTAGGGATGTACTTTTTAGCAAGGGAGAGAAGGGTAAAAGGCCAAACCTGTCTCCACCCTGTTTGCAATGCTCGGGCCTGCCAGAGCCCTTCAGCGAGTCTCAGTCCACCTTAAGTTAGAGAGTGAAACCCTCTTTCAGAGAGCGCTTTTGGCTAGTGTTTTCCCTAAGCCCACTAATTCTTCTGCTGATCCACCCTGGTGTTGAGGCTTTCTGTTGACATTGTCTGTTTGGTTAATATGTTTTAAAAATATTTAGAATCCTATTTGCTTCTTTTAGCCTGTGTTTCATTTGCCAAACATCTAAGTGTGTTGATGAAATTTTCCTGAAATTTTGTCAGTTTTTTAAATTATTATCATATTGATTTAGAGGGGAAGGCATGCCAGAGCTCACAAAGGAAGGTCGGCACACAACCAGCAGAGACTCGGCTCTCTCCTTCTCTCTGGTCCCTGGTGATTGAACGCAATGTTTTTATACTCGGTAGCAAAAATCTTTACCTGCTGAACCATCCCACTGGTTCTGGTTTTATTTTGTGTTTTTTTTTTATATCAAATCCTGATCATATAGCTTGTTTCACTCCTTTCCCGGAATTTTTATTAAAATAGCATAGTCCAAAGAAAGTAATGTGAGCCCTGTGCATAATACTTAACCTTTGAGGAAAAACATCAGCTGAAAATAAGCTAAACTTACTATCTTACTAAATAATCATAGTGAAAATGTTTTGTTTTCATTACTATAAACATTAAGGTTTTTTTTTCCTCCTTAAAATCTGTTTGGGTTTTTTTTTGTGTGTGTGGAGGGTGGGGGACCTGAAAATTATGAAGCAGAACTTGGTGCAGAATTCTAATAGAAGTAACAAAGATTGAGAGGGCAGCAGAAGTGTGGCACAGGACCCTGACGCCAATACTTTCTCAGGTGGTCTCATCCTTCCACTCCCACAGGAGGCAGGCAGTGTTACGTGTCACAGTATGCTAGTGGCCCCAATGCACACACAGCAAGATTGTCATTGCTTATCTGAATTATAAAGACTCCCACACCTCCCCACCTGGGCAGACTGATTCTACAGAGACAGGGCAAAAGAACAAGGGAACTGCATATTGCCAAGCAGGAAGGACTCCACCAAAGGCAAGATGGTAATCCCTTTTGCTTTATTGCTTATTTTTTGAATAAAATACAAAATTTTATTTTGTACTTTTAATTTCTTTCATACTTTTGTACTTGAATTCAATGGCTGCTACTTGAATAGAGGTTTCACTCGAACAGGTTTTAAAGCTGTCCTTTCTTTCTCTAAACCTAATTATAAAATATTCCCAGTTCTTCTTCCTTTAATCTAATTCTCGCTTTACTCACTCTTCCCCCTTCCATGCCCTCTTCACTTCACTATCTAAAGATCTGACAGCCTTAGCTCGGAAATCTATAGATTACAGTTTCCCTACTAACTACCCTGGTGTCACAAACTGTCAGCCTTAAAGGTGACACAGATGATCCACACAGGTGTCTCCTCTGCAGTTACACTATGGTTGTACAGTCAGCTTTCTGCCTGGGCATATGACCAAGTGGAGGCAGCTTCACCAGGAGGACTTACATACAACAAAACAACCAAAAATAGCAAAGAGAAGTGGAAAAAAATAAGATACAACTGGTATATTAATCTATCCTAAAAAATAAAAAATCTAAAAGGGAACACACAAGAAAATGTGAGATAACAATTCACTAAGACAATGAGAGATTCCAGGAAAAGATTATAAACTCTTACCTTCTAAAATAACTCATAGGTGACCATAAAGAAAGTTCAAATAAGTAGATGAATGAAGTGAAGAAAATTAATTCAGTACCTATATGAGAACGTTATCAAAGCAGATGATAAGAACATGCAAAGAAAAATTTAAAACCCAGAATAAAAATTTAGCCAGGAAATTTAGATGCTTAAAAAGAGCCCAACAGAATGAAGCAAATATAAAAACAAAATGAGAGCATCGTAAACAGACAAAACTAAACAGAAGAAATGATCTTATGGATGTTGGACAGAGTTAAGGAAATATTACATCCAGTTGCAAATTAGAAAAAAATATTAATGAACATGACCCAAACTTTCAAATGCTTTGGGATAAGTTCAAGAAACAAAACCTAAGAAGTCATGTGGTAGAAAACATGGGATAATGTTTTGGTCAATTACTCAGTGAAAAGAGAAAAAAATTTATCAACCCTAGAGAAAGAAATGGATATACAAGCACAAGAGGCATTTACATTCTGCAATAGACATGATCATAAAAGAATTTCTCCATGTTATACCATAGTCAATATGTCCAAAATACAGATGGGCTGGGGAGATGGCTCAGTGGATCAGTTACTTCTGTGTAACCAACAGGACCAGAGTTTAGATCTCTAGTGCTAGGATTAAAGGCATGTACTACTACCACCCTGTTTCTATGGCAAACTAGTGTAGCTACAGGGATTAAAGGTGTGTGTGCCCACTTCCAGGTCTGTAAGACTGACCAGGGTGGCTGTTTTACTATCTGATATTCAGGCAAACTTTATTTATTAAAATACAAATGAAATACCACCACAGCCCACCTATAATGTAGTACTCAGGAGGTAGATGCAGGAGATCCCTGGAACAAGGTGATTAGCTATATCAGTAGGATCAGTAAACCTTGGGTTCAAGCGAGAAACTTGGCTTCAATTTAGAGCAACTGAAGAAGACATCAAGCACTGATCTTTGGCCTCTGTACTAGCTGTTTTTCTGTGTCAAATTGACACAGCTAGAGTCATCAGAGAGGATCCAGCTTTGTGACAATTTTCTAATTGGTGATTGATGGGAGAGGGCCATTCCTGGGATGGTGGTCCTGATCTCTATAAGAAAAGTAGGCTGAACAGGCCATGGGAAGCAAACCAGTAAACAGCACCCTTCCATGGCATCTGTATCAGTTCCTGCCTCCAGGATCCTGCCCTGTTTGAGTTCCTGTCCTGACTTTCATTGGTGATGAACAGCAATGTCGAAGTACAAGCTGAACAAACCTTTTCCTCTCCAACTTGCTTTTTGGTTATGGTGTTTCATTAAAACAATAGAAACCCTAAGACAGCTTCCATACATGTGCACACACATGTGCATGCTCACCTGTACATGTGTGCTTGTTACACATGCATGTTTAAACATGGATGCACACTGCACATGCATACACACATGAAAATGCAAAACAAAGAAAGGATATTAAAAGATGTAGGTGGCGTCTGCTTGTTCATTCCTGGCTGCCCAGACTATGAAATAATCACACTGAAACTGTATTAATTGCAATACTGTTTGATCAATAGCTTAAGCATATTTCTGGCTAACTCATATCTTAAATTACCCATTTCTATTAATCAGTGTATTGTCATGTGGCTATGACTTATCGGTCTGGCGTCTATCTCTGGCTGGGCAACATGGCTTCTCTGTCTTCTTTCTCCCAGCATTCAGTTTAGTTTTCTCCACCTAGTTCTGTTCTACGCTATCAGAGGCCCCAAACAGCTTCTTTATTGACCAATGGTATTCACAGCATACGGTGAAGGAAGTCTTTCTATATATGTGTTGTTTTTTATTGGTTTATGAATAAAGAATAAAAAATTGGTTTGTAATAGGACAAAATAGAGCTAGGAGGGGAAAACTAAACTGAATGCTGGGAGGAAAAGAGCAGAGTCAGCTAAATGCCATGAAGCCACTGGAGGGGACAGATGTGCCAGAACCTTGCTGGTAAGCCACAACCATGTGGTGATACACAGATGAATAGAAATGGGTTAATTTAATATTTAAGAGCTAGCCAATAAGAAACTAGAGCTAGTAGGCCAAGCAGTGATTTAAATAATATAGTTTCTGGGTGATTTATTTTGTGGTCTGGGCAGCCAAGAACAAATAAGTAACCTTCTACAACAAAAAGATGCAAGGGGAAATTGCCAACTTGTATGTAAAGGCAAAAACATCAGAATAGCATCAAAATTAAATCTCTTGTAAGCAACCTCAAAAGCCATTAAAGCACAGGGTGATTTTCTTTTCTTTTTTTTTTTTTGCTTTCACCCTTTTCTTTCTTGCTTTTGACACGTTTTCTTTGTGTAATATCTCTGGCTGTCTTGGAACTTGCTTTGTAGACCAGGCTGGCATAGAACTCAGAGATTTGTTTACCTCTGCCTCCCAAATTCTGGGATTAAAGGAGCGCACCACTGCCTCCTGGCTATATTTTTTAAGTGTGTGTTTGCATGTGCAAGTGCTATGTGCTCATGTGTACACGTGCATGTGTGTATGTGTGTGTGCATGTGTGTGTGTGTACATATTCACTGAAGTTTTAAACTATTTAATCTTAATCAATAAAAGCCAGGAGTCAGAGATCTACCTGCTCCTGATTCCTGAGTGCTGGGATTAAAGGAGTGTGCCACCAATGCCCAGCACATGGGGTGATTCAAACCTTAAAAGTTAATAACTATCCACAAATTTTATTATACCCAGCAAAGCTATCAGATGAATACTTCAATAGGTTATCCAATATCAAATGGTCAGCCCTGCAAAACATACACACACAAATAACATCACACATACTACACAGGTTGTATTTATGAATGCACACATACATGTTCTATTATCATCTGTAAATAATGACAATGAAAAAAGAGGTCATGAATTTGAAATAGAGCAAGGAAAGGTGTATGAGAGGGTCTGGATGGAGGAAAGGAAAGGGGGAAATGACTTAAAAGAGAAAAAAGAGCTTTAAAAGATAAGCACTGATAAAGGCAGTCATGACAACCAAGCAAGTGCTGCAGGAAATACTTACAGCAATGCTACACACAGAGTAAGAAAGACAGCCCCATCCATAAGAAACAGGGGAAATTAGCACATTTCATGAGAAAAATATGTGTGAGCAAGGAAGGAATCCTTCATGTCCAATAAACCAGCAAACTCTATTTCTAGAAGGCAATGAGGGCAATAACTGCCAATAATCCAATTACCCAGAACAATCGACAAAATCATGGGAAATAACAAGCTCTATCAATAATAACCTTAAACGCAAAAAGACTCAACTCACCAGTTAAAAGATGTTAGGAATGAAATTAGGAAAAACATTTGTTCAACATGGCTCCAAAGGAAATAAATATATCACCTAGAAGTAAACCTTACTGAGGAGGTGAAAGATTTCTACAATAAAATTTTAACAAGACTGAAGAAAGAAAGTGAAGAAGACACAAGATACTGGCAGCACCAGATCCTATGGATTGGTAGAATTAATGTGAAAATGGCTGACTATACTATTGAAAGGGTGCACAGATTCAGTGGAATAAACAACAATAACATTCTTTAAATAATTAGAAAAACAATTCTAAAACCTACATGGGAATATAAAACATCACAAGTGGTCCAAGAAATCTGTAGCAGAATGAACACGGTTGGAGCTATCATACTACCTGACTTCAAATTATATTACAGAGCCAGAGTGACAAACATAGCATGGGACTGGCACAGAAACAGACATGCCAACTAATGAAATAGAACAGAGAATACAGAAACATACCTGCATCACCACAGCAACCTGATTTTTGATTAAATAAACACTGGAGAATAAACATTGGAGAAAAAAGATAGTCTCTTAAAAAATGATGATGAGAAAATTGGATATCCACATGGAGAAAATTAAAATTAGACCCATATTTTTTACCCTGCACAAAAACAAATTAAAATTGGACCAAAGACTATAGTGGAAAGCCTGAAAAAGCTGAAACTATTAGAGAATATCCTAAGGGAAACAGTTAAATTTTTGAAACCAACAAGATATGGGCACAGGCAATAGCCTTCAGGAAAAGATTCTAATCATACAGGAAATAATCTCAAAATTTGACAAATAGGATGACATGAAATTAAAAATTTTCTGCACAGCAAGGCAGCAAAGTGCAGAACAGGCAACTGAATGGGAGAGAAACCTGCCATTACAGTTCAGACAAGGGACCAAGAGCCACAATAACATAAAACAACTTCCAAATTAAAGACCCACACTTCAAATCTTCCAATCAGTAAGTGGACCAACAAACTGGGTACTTCTGAAAAGCAGAAATGCAGTTGACAAACAAATAATTGAAAAAAAAATCCTCTACATCCCAACCACCATGGTAATGAAAGGCCAATGAGGCTTTAATATTTCACCTCACTCCAACCGAAATTACAATCATCAAAAGAGCAAATCATAGTCAGTACTGGTGAGGACATAGAGAAAGAAACCCTGATTTACTGCTGCTGCAACCATAGAGAAATACATACGCAAAGAGTTAATGAACTGAAAAGCGGGTCTCAAAAGTCTTTTCTCTCACCATGCACAATAAAACAGGAAGTCTATTGTAACACACTTGAACACCTAGGGAGTGTTCTGTAGCTTGGACAATTAAGAAATTCCTTTCCAAATAGCCCAAGAGTCAATGGGAATCATAATGGAAATCAGAATAATTTTTACCTTAATTATCACAAAATAGTTTCTTTCAGTGCTGGAGTTATGGCTCAAATAGTAGTAGAGTGCTGACTCTGGTCAATCCTCACAACCAAATAAAATTGGATGTGCTGGCAAAATACCATCAACAAAAAAGTTTCAAGACCATATAGGATACAATTTGAACAGTACTTACAATATATAGTCTGGGATGCTTGCATTAAGAGGTAAAGATGGGTTAAAAATTAATGAGCCAAGAAACAATCATAAAACCTCAGAGAAAGAACTAGATAGTAACCCTCCCAAACAGGAGGGGATCATAAAGATAAGAGCAGATTTTAATGAAATCAAAGCAAACATGAAGAGAATTAACAAATCCAAATCTTGTTTATTTGCAGGAAAGCTAACAGAATCGATAAGACTCTTGCATGACCAAGGAAAAGCACACATCTCCAAGGTTAGTAATGAAAATAAAGCCACCATTAGAGACAGAGTAGTTATTAAGAAGCTAAACTGTTCTAACTTTGTGAATAATTTAGAAAGATTTGACAAAATTCATACAAATAATTTAATAAAACTTTTGACCTAAGAAACTCAGACTATGTCTCAAACGTATTTTCAAATTCCCCAAAGAAATAATTTAATTGACTACCCTTTCATTTAGATATACACCAGATATGATAAATAAAAAGCTAGAATGTTGCGTTTTTGCTTCAAAATCATGTCTGTCAAGGTCAGTGCAAAGGGGAGAGAGAAAAGCCTAGGAGGGATGGGTCATGTGGGAGCAGACACTCTGCAGAATATGCACGACCCTGTTGCAGCCCTTATGCATACGTACAGTGGGAATGTTTACTTATATATTTTTTTCTGATCACTAGAGTTGTCGAAGGCAGGTCTTAGAGTGTCTGGAATATAATGATGTTCCATTTATGTTCAGCAAATAATACTTTAAGAAAAAAAAATGGTCTTTCTGTGTACCCATCATGGTCTTGACCTCTTTGCTCATATTCTCACTCCTCCCACTCTTCCACTGGACTTTGGGAGCTCAGCCCAGTGTTCCGATGTGGGTCTCTGCCTCTGTTTCCATCAGTTGCTGGATGAAGGTTCCATGGTGACATTTAAGATATTCATCAGTCTGACTACAGGGCAAGGCCAGTTTGGGTACCCTCTCCTCTGTTGCTTAGAGTCTTAGCTGGGGTCATCCTTGTGGATTCCTGGGAATTTCTCTAGAGCCAGGTTTTTTGCTAGCCCCATAATGGCTCCCTCAATCAAGATATCTCTTTCCTTGCTCTCATCTCTGTCCTTCTGAAACAGTCTACCTGAGCTAATGGGATACCACCAACTTCTGCTGGACAGGGAAGGAACAAGCATAGGTCCCAACTAGTCCCTCTGAATGTGGTTGACAGTTGCATGGCTGGGGCAGACTGAGAGGCCACTGGTAGTGTCACCAGGATTTATCCCTACTGCTTGTACTGGCTTTTTGGGAACCTATTCTCTTTGGATGGATACCTTGCTCAACCTAGATATGGTAGGGAGAGCCTTGGACCTTCCCCAAAGTAATATGCCTTACTCTCTCTGTGGAGTGGATGGAGGTGGAATAGAGGGGATGTGGAAGGAATGGGAGAAGGGGAGGGAATGGGAACTTGGATTGGTATGTATAATGAAAAAAGATAGTTTGTTTTCTTGTTTAAAAAAAAAGAAAAAGAAAAAATAGTTCATATTTCTTTTTTTTTTCAGATAGCAAGTAAAGGGCTGACTGCATAGGAATAAATAAGAAACACAAATTAATGATCACAATAAATCCTTGTGCCACACACATCCTCAAGTACTTGTTTTTCTAAGCAGAGTACAATTCAGATTATTTACCCTGACATTTGAGGCCTCCTTTATCTAGAGTTTGCTAGTTTTATCCTTCTTCTATAGCTCTCAGACCCAGCAAAACTCCTAATGATGCTTGTCCACATTCTTCTAAGACACTCATGGCAAAATGACTGCTTTTAGCCTCCCTATCTGTGCCTGGGTCTCCTGGTAGGAATATCTGTGTGTTCATCTGCAGAGATTCCTGTCTGTGCCTACACATAGGTTTTCATCCTGGGAGGAGCACCCAGCATCTCCCAGTTGTAATGACTATTTCCTCCTGTAGAATCTATTAACATTTCAGCATACTTCTCAATACAGATGTCTGTCTTCCCTTCTTGTTCCACTAAGTCTTTAAAGGAAGCAACCATGTTTATTTCTCCATCTAACAAGAGTTAGACAACCTAACTCTTGTCTGGTTATAAAAGGTGGCCCATTTATAGAGTAAAGAATAAAATAAAAAACAAACAAATAAGAACCAACATAGTTGGAGCTCCAAATACTAAGAGCCAGAGCCGTTAACCTCTGATATGTTGTCCCTTGGTGGATATGCTTTGTTACCAGCGCTATCTAACCTCTTCCTGCCTGTGGGAAGCTGGTTTGTCCAATCATGCTGGCGTCAATATTTTATTTTAGTGCATTCTGCCTGAAGAAGCTTCATCTAAGTGATTTGAATTCCTATTTCTGGGGTTCCAGGGACACTCTTTCAAGGTTTCATCAAGATTCTAGGTCAGAGTTTCCAAATTAACAACAAGGGAGTAGAACGTGGAAGGCAGTGATGTTTTAGTGGTTAGTAAACTAGTTTTGGAAATACCCACGTCTTAATGTTCTTTACGTACTTACAACTGCTGTTTGGCTCTCAAAAGCACATAAGCCCACAACTCTTCATCCAAAGCAAGTGCCTTGTGAGACACTCACTCTTGAGGTCCTTCCCACACTCCAGCTAGGAGTATGCTGGGTAGCTGATCATTTTGCTGCCGCAGGTCTGCTCTGGTGCGGGATAATTGTCTGTATTCTGTCAATCATGTTTTAAATAAATGCTGATTGGCCAGGCAGGAACTATAGGGGGGAAAACTAGGCACGAAGTAGAGGTGAGAACAGGAGAATTTTGGGAAACAGAAAGCTCCCTAGGCACTTCTGCCCAGACCACCGAAGAAGCAGGATGTGATCTGCCCTGCTGAAAAAGGTACCGAGCCATGTGGCTAACACAGATAAGAATAATGGGTTAATATAAGCTACAAGAGCTAATAAGAACCCTAAGCTAATGGGCCAATCAGTTTATAACCTAATGCAGACTCTCTGTGTGATTTTTCTTTGGGGCTTGCCGGCTGTGGCGTACCGGGCGGGACAGAAACCCCAACATGCTGACCATCGTGTTACACTACTCTGTAACACTGCTGAGAAGTCACGTGGCTGGGGCAGCAGGGAGAGAGATGATAGGACCAAACACAAGGGAAACTAGCAGACAGAAGTCTAGGAGCTCTGCTTTCATCTCTGCCCTCTGCTCCATCCTATGATTCAGCTAAGGAAGGTGGGCATTGTGCCAGCAGGTAACCCGCTCAAGCGGGGACTTGTCCAGGGTCAGAAGAATCATCTCAGCTTCCCCTCTAGTTGGGTAACTAACTCTTAGCCATCAGCTTATAATAATATAATATATGCAATTCTGTTCGCTTGAACAAGTGATTCTTTCCACCTATGTGGGACCATGTTGGAGAGATAGTAAGGGCATATCCACATTCCTGAGGGACAGGCTGGCACATAGACAGTAAGAGGGAGGTTCTGGGAGTGAGGCAGAGACACTAGGCCTAGAGTAGAGATGTGTGTGTGTGTGTGTGTGTGTGTGTGTGTGTGTGTGTGTGTGTGTAGATCTTCTGGAGGAAGTACCAGGTGTGAGGAAAAGAAAGGCAGCAAGGGCCTGTGTGTGATGTTGCCTAGGCAACAAAACCACATTGTGGACTATAAACAATGCAACACGCTAAGAATTTCAATATAAATCCAGATTCTTTGAGGCTCCTTAGAAGATTAATTTGGGAAATGAGGTGATTAAGTTTGAATTTTTGAAATTAGAGCCTCTAAATTGATCCCTATGAGGCCAGACCAAAGTACTTTTAATAAATGTGGCATCAAATTGTCTTCATGTGCTTATGTCAATGCTATGTTAATTAACGCACATGCACATTGTTTTGTTTGCTTTCTTGCTTTGTCCACCTATATTGACATGATATTACTCTGATAGTCAAAGCAAGCCAAACAAAGTGTAGCACCCAGCATCTCTGCTTTTAAGCTGGCAAGACAATGCGTTCTCTGGAACTAACCAGATGCTGTTTGAGAGTTCTGTTTCTGACCTTGCTCTTTTTGTACTCTTGGTCTTCATGTAAGTTGAATTCTAAGTTTTTAAAAGATCTGGGGCCTGCAATTGTGAAATCCATGGTTTTTGCCATCATTGTAAAGATACCTTGGTAGATTTTTGAATGAATGCTGCCAATACGCATTGATTGATTCTGCATCTGTGTTCCATTAGGGTTTACAGGAATGATTAACAAACAGACTCTCGGTGGGGGAAGAAGCCACAGGATATGTTTACAAAGGCAGCACATTTTAGTTTACCTCCTATTGTGGCTTTCACCCTAAAATTCATAATTCTCAATTTCCTGACATTTTTGGTTTTCATAGAACCAAGACTTCAAGCAGCTAAATGTTGCCTAAAAGACAACGTCCCACCAGGGGACCTTCTGTGGACCAGAACAGGACTCACAGTATGGGTATGTCTACTTGCCAAGTAGGAGTCTCCTCTCTGGTGGGGGCATTAGTGAGCGACAGGACCCGCATTCTGCCTCTGTCTCCAGTTTCAGGGTGGGGCCAGGCATGCTATTTGACATTTCCATACTCACTCCACAGAGATGCTTAGTAAACAGAGCTAAGGTTCTGTGGGCATAGTCCCCTCTTCTTTGTGAGCCTTTAGAATAGGATTATGAGATTAGCTAACTTGGCTCTCCATGCTTCCTACTCTACTTGTTGGCCCTCATTAAGCATTGCTTTTGGTCCTTAGGTGGCCCCAGTGGATCCCCATATCTGTCACAAACATTTCTCACATATTCATGAGTCAGTAAAACATGGAAATTCATAGGAAAAGCTTAAGAATGTATTAAAAAATCAACTACCCGTGCATATCCTGAAGACGTAGAAATATGGGCAATTTACATTTTCTTTCCTATACTTTATTTTCCCAATTTAAATAATCAAGGCCTATATCAAGAAAAATAATGTTTTTTTAAAATAAGCTACCAATCATGTAGTATAGCACACACATTTGAAGTACATTTTCCATTGTGACATAACAAAATATCAGAAGTCAAGCATTTTATAAAGAAAAGAATATTCACAGTTTCAGGGACTGAAATTTTAAGATCGGGGGCACCCTTGGTTTGGTCCCTAGCAAAGGTCTCATGGTAAACAGGGTTATGATGGAAGGAGTGCCTCTCAGGCCCTGCACTTGCTGGGACAGTAAGCCAGAGAGTGGAAGGAGCCTCGCCGGTCTGACTCTTTTGTAAAGACTAGCTCTTTCAGAAAGCAACTGGGGCCTATGGCAACTGTTAACTCTCCCTAAGGTCAGTGCCCACAGAGACTAGCCTCGGTCATAGTTAGCACTCAGCCCCACTCTAAAGCAGCCCCCCAATAACAGCATGCTGAGGACCAAGCTTCTAAGATATATGATCCCTTGGGGTACAAGAGGCACTAAAACGAAATCCAAACTATAGCTCCCAGCCCCGTCTCTCTCATACACCCTTCCAGTGTATGAAAGGCATGAAACATTCGATATTTACTTCTGTGGGTTAAAGCAGAGCTCTGGCTTTTAAATGTGGTCTCTAAGTGTGGCTGGTTTCACATCGCTTTTATCTGATGAAAAGAAGCTAACAAAACACATGCCAACAGCAAAGTCAAAAAGGAGAAAAGAAAAGCTAGCCAACATCCTCTTGGGTGGTAGATAGAGCTGGGGATGGGAACCCCGGAGTGAGACAGGAAAGCTTGCCAAATACTGATTCTGAGATAACAGGACCGAAAAACGACTGCTTTCCCTCCCATAAAACAAAAACAAAAGCCACCTGTAGACGTCGCATAGAAGTACATCAAGCTGAATTGAGGTCCTAAGGATTCTACCAGAGTTTCCCAGTGGTGTTTGTCCTTTATGGTTAAAGAACAGAGTTCCTTTCTAGTGAGCCCTGGAACATGAATAGTAGTACTGCCTTTAAGAGAGGGGCATTCTTAGATAACTATTCGTTTTCTTTTGCTCTTGCATGGATCCCTATTTTGAATTTAGTTTTTTAACATGAACAAATTCTCTGACAGCAACCAAAACAAAGGATCATATTAGGCAATGAGAATTAAGCCCAACAGAAGTGTGCAAGAGGAGAGACTAGAAGGAAGTGTGCCCACATGCCCAGTGGTTGCCTTCAGGGCACGGGGAGAGGGGTCATCAGGTTTCTACTTCTGTTCCCTGAGCTTTGCCAAGCTTTCTTAAATGGCTGTGGAAAGCAATGCATCAAGGCATGGTTTGACATTGTAAAGATAAAGCCTTACTCGTGGACAGTATGTGGGAAATGTGTTTAGACGGGAGTGTGCTGCCCCAGGGCAGTGTTGTCAGCCTGAAGATGGGCTGGGGATTGAGGGAGTGTGCTGCCCCAGGGCAGTGTTGTCAGCCTGAAGATGGGCCAGGGATGGAGGGAGTATGCTGCCCCAGGGCAGTGTTGTCAGCCTGAAGATGGGCTGGGGATGGAGGGAGTATGCTGACCCAGGGCAATGTCTTCAGCCTGAAGAGGGGCTGGGGATGGAGGGAGTGTGCTGACCCAGGGCAGTGTTGTCAGCCTGAAGATGGGCTGGGGATGGAGGATGGAAGCTGTTCTCCAGATGATAACAGTACTTTCAGTAAGTTAGGGGAAACACAGAGGAAAACACAAACCCTGGCCTATATTCTCTAGATTCTGTGCCCCCTTCACACAGGCTTTGAGTGTGATTAGAAATAACTTTCAAGCCTGTAGCACAACTGTTCCAGTCCGGGCTTCCTTTAAACAAACTCAAATATATTTCCTTTTTTTAAAAAAAACTTTCTGTATTTTCTGTGTATGTGTGTATATATGTATAGATGTATGTATGTATTATGTATGTGTACACACATGTATGTGGAGGTCATGAGACAACTTGCAAGAGTCAATTTCTCCTTCTACCACATGGTTCTTAAAAATCAAGTTCTGGTTGTCAAGCTTGGTGGCAAGTTCCTCTCCTTATGAGCCATCTTGCAAGCCCTCAAAAGCATTTTCTGAATTCCTCATTTTCTGTAGAAGTCCCCTCATTTCTTCAGGGTAGCTGAAGGGCAGAGAGTAGATACATTTGTAATCCTAACTTTATTTTCATCGTGCCTATCATGATGACCCGTGAATATTAAAATGCCGGAGCTTTAGCTAAGCTCTAGCTTTTGGAAGCAATCTGTCAGGCAAATCACCCTGTCCTTCTCATTTAATTTTTTCCCTGTGCACCTAGACACAGAGCAGAATCCAAATACACAGAGCTTGATAGTTTTCCAATCCATGCCCTTACCAAATTGCCTATGGCATTTCTACTTACTATGTTGGCTTTTTAGATGGAGAATTTTGACTTTTAAGCAAACAGGGAAGTGTAGTTCATAGAACTGTTTTGAGGAGAGTCCCAATGTTCAAGGGTCGGGCACTGCATGGAGGTGCAGCTTCTGCAGTGTTGGCTCTGTTGTGAGGGAATGCTAACTAATGGGTGTAGAGGTTGGAACAAGGTTCTCTGCAGCAGTGAGGGGCAGAGAGAGAGAGACAGAGACAGACTTTGACTGGGGTTCCAGCCTGTAATCTTCCATGTGACCATATTTGCAGATAAGCCTTTCCCATAGTGAAGCTGTAATGATATAATGTAATGTAATAATGTAACGTCTTTTTCATTTTCTTTTCTTCCTTTTGGGCAGTCTTCTTATATACCCCAAGCTGGTCTTAAACTCTTAATCTTCTTGCCACAACCCCCTAAGTATTGGATCCTAAGTTCCACCAGTCCAGCTCATGATAAGGTCTTCATTCTGCGGTCTTATTCATTGTGGCCAGTGTCCTAATGAAAAGAGACTATGTGAACACAAAGGAAACACACTATGAAGACACAGGGAACTCCAATGCAGTCCAAGGGATGCCTGGTGGGGAAAGGCAGCAAAGATTCCTTCCTCACACATATTAGAGGGATCCTGGACCTCTCTTTGGACTTCCAGCTTCTTAGCTATGAGACAATAAATTTCTGTTGCCTCAATTTTCGGTTTGTGTTACCTTGTTATTACCAGCTATCTCTAGCTTTCCCAGTCTCTCTAATTTCAGGCATCTTTTTTCTACTTCCTGCATCTGGCCTTCCTTACCCCCTTTACTTTTCTTCTTTGTTCCGGGCTCCATTGTCTCATCAGTGACTGAGAGCCAAAGAATCTCTAGAGAAGTGACACTCATGCTTGTTGTGGTGACTCAGAGATGCCCAACCTGATGTGTCCATTCCATGTCCATAGTTTTAACTCTGGGGAGTGAGGGGACAGTGCACATCCCAAGCTGCACCTGGCAAGTGGCTCCCAAATGAAAACTGGGTACGCATATGCAGAGTATCATCTGGGTCAAAAGGAACTAGATTTTGTGCTCAAGACCAGTGATCTTCTATCGGCCATTTTCTGTGGCAACCAAGCGTCCCCGTGTTCTTTGTCTTATTGCTACCCAGCAAAAAGACATTCTAGTGATCATGCAGATTGATTTTTATCTTAATCATAATCACGTATAAGATTGTTTTGACATACCACCTATAAAGATTATAAATGAAACAAACCACATCAATCCAAAAACCAGCACTTTCCAGGAAGTGCTGTGGCCAGATTAGCAACGTGCATCTCAAAATGGAATTCCTAAGCCAGGACTCAGCTGTGCTACAGTGCCCTGCCATTCCCCAGATGATAAACGTGACCTTTCTTTTTAGGGACTAAGAGGAAAATTCATTGGTAGGCCACTTTCTCTGAATATTATGTGTGATGTTCTGACACCTTACGATGGGCTCAGTCTTCATTATGGAGGTCATGTATGCCTCGGTTCTCAAAGACTTTATGAACGCATCAGCCAGCTCAGGCCAGGCTTGTTTTGCGCACCCACACTAGCACCCACACATTTCCTAGCTGTCATAGAGGAACTCTCCAGACTCTGTCAACTGCTTTCCTTATGACGATGTGGTCATCCTACTTCCCCTAGGGAGCTATTAAAGGTGACGCATGACAATTCCCACCTCTGTTGCTGGCATTTGAACTACTATTGAATGCAGTCCTGAGCTATGTGTGTGAGTTCTACCCAGCAAGGCTACCTCATACTGTTAAATAAGATATGCATGGCCAAAATGGAAGCTTCATTGCATCTAACTCCATTTATATAGGAAAGACCCATGCATCGTGTAGATCCAGGCTCTGGGTTGCAATGTTTTCACTATTGAACCTGTTTGAATTTCCACTTCCCAGTAGATAATTCTGTACAGAACCTGCTGCCTTTGGAAGCGGATGAATTAAGGTAAGAGTAAGGTCTTCATTCACGGTCTCTATAATTTGGTAGTTCTGCTGCAGAGATGGTGGTTCTTCTGTTTAGCTAGGTCTATGGATGACTCTTACTGGTGTTGGTATTATGGATATAATGTACTCCCCTCACATCAGTAGACTCAGATCATAGGGGATCTTATAATAAATGTAAATTCTCAAGAATGCCTAGAAAAGCCGGGCGGTGGTGGCGCA
>JAQHUG010000021.1:7461759-7507386 GCA_028555095.1 Dicrostonyx torquatus
TACATGAGCTAGCTTGTTGGAACCAGTTCCCTATGGTGGGATGCCATACTCAGCCTTAATGCAGAGAGGAGCCGTTTAGTCCCACCCCAACTTAATGTGCCAGACTTTGATGACTCCCTATCAGAACCCTTACCCATTGAGAGGAGTGGATGAGGGTGGGCTGAGGAGGAGGTGAGGGGGGAGCTGGAGTAGGGTGGGAGGGAGAAGTGTGGTTGAAATATAAAATGAAATTATAGAAAAATAAAATGGCAGAAAAGACCATTTCCATTGACTTACCTCAGGGCTTCTCTTTTGTACAAGGAATGACACTGAATACACAGACAAGTTTTCCAAGTTATCTATTTTGTCTCTCTAACCTATTTATATAGTTATATATTATACTGTCATAATTACTAGAGAATAAATTGTGAAAATTCTTAGAACAATATTTTCCACCTTATTTCACCAGGGTATATGTGGCTGTTTTGTATGTCTACATTTTAGAATTAACTTGTCAATTTCTAGAAGCTATTATATTATATATGTAATATATAATTATATTATAAATATATATGGGAGATTGACTATAATACTTAGACTTCCAACCTACAATCATAACTTATGGATATATTTATTGTCTATAACATGCATTTTCAAGAAAGTTTAATGTCTTACATATCTTTGGTTAGAGGTATGCCTAAGCAGTTCGTATTTTCAGAATATCGTTTGTTGGGCTCTAATTTGTGGGCTCCAGTTGGTGCACTCAGTGTACAGCCAGAAACTTGCTAGACTCCCCTCCCCCCCGCCCTAGGAAAAAATCTTCCTTGGTATCTTTTTATGTTACACACGTGTATTATCTGCCAATGGGGAAAGCTGTTTTCATCTGTTGCCTTTACTCCAGCTTCTGCAGCTGCTGGTCTCCGGTTCTGTGCTGAAACAGCAGCACAGGAAATTTCATGGCAAAGCCCCATCTGCTATTTCTGCCGAGAGTTTTTGTATCTCTGTTTTCATTTTCTTTTTTGGTTTTTAGAGACAGGGCTTCTCTGTTTTCTGGCTGTCCTGGAACTTGCTTTATAGACCAGGCTATCTTTGAAAATCTGCCTGCCTCTGCCTCTGGAGATCTGGGATTAAAAGTGTATGTCACCTCCATCCAGCTTGTATCCCTGGTTTTCTATATATATAAATTAGATTTGTCATAATCCTTTTCTTTATAGAGTAACATGTTATTTGATTATTATATATCTGGAAAAAAGTCAGAATTAAAACCAAGTAAACTTAAAGAAAGAAAAAAAGAAATGTTAGATGTATTAATATGTCTAATTACACGAATTGGAATTCTAAACCAATCTTTGAATTAACTTGCATTCTCAAAGTAAAACCAGTAGGTCCAGATTGTGTTATCTTTTTATATATTACTTGATTGTTTGCTAACATTTTATCTAGGAATTTTGTGCCTATGAGGTAGATTGGCTTACAGTTTTCTTATTATCTTTATAAAGTTTAAATAAGATAGTTATGCTTACTCATTAAGCATGACTGGCATCTGCTAAGGGTGCTGTCTGTGTTTATGTTACACTGTCTTTACCTCCTCTCCATATAAGAGAGTACCTCCTAGTGCCCCTTGATGTTCTTTTAGCCAATAGGAATACGAATACAAAGGACTTCGCATGTATTCTGGGTCAGACAAGAACGGCAGCATCTTGTCCGTGTTTTCCTGTGTGGGCCCTTGTATTTAGACAGGGGGATTCCACAGTGGGGAGAGCATGCATCACACTACACTTGAATGTTGGAGCTAGTCATTCCTCTGCTGTTCCCTTGTAGGATCCGTGGGAAATTGAATTAGTCTTCCTTAGAGCTGAGGGAGAATTCACCAACGTTTTCCTTAGACTTAGGATTTCTGAACACATTGTGTTCACGGTTTTTAAGCTCTAGGCCTTTTCTCTTTAAGACATTTTCTTCTCATTTCATCCACATGAAGTTACTAACTTATCCACCAATGGCATTTTGAAATGTCTGTGGCACTTGCTAAGTCTCCATCAGTTCCTTTATGACACTCATCATGTGGCCTTTGCTTCTCAGCAGTTTGGCCTGAAGTTTCTCAGTTTGGTCAACTTTTCTGGCTTTGCGTGTCTTTATTTTGTGTGTCCTTTCTAAAGCTACTTGCTGGTTTTGTTTTTACTTCTTCTTCCTTTCTTTGAGTTTATTAGGCTTTTATTCTGATTTTCCAGGCAAATACTTACCTCATTGTTTTTCAGGTGTTTCAAATATAATTATCAGCAGTTATAAATCTCCAAATACTGTGATGTCTTCCCTTGTATGGATACCTAAGAGTAATTTTTATTTTTTAGTTCAGCTTTTTAATTTTTTCCTATGATTTGTTCTCCAACTGACAGCTTATGTTACGGTGGTTTTCTTAATTTCTAAATCAATGAGGGTTTTCTAATTACGTTTTCTATTGGTTTTTAGATTACTTGCAGTATGCCAGAAAGCATAGTATCTTTCATTTCTCTCCTTTAAAATGTGTTGGATCTTGCTTTGCTGTCCAGGATTTTTTTAAAAAAATGTTCTTGTGTACTTAAAAAGAGAATATACTTTCTACTTATTGATTAACATGTCCATATAAGCTCAGGCAGTCAAATTGTTAGCTAATCATTTGGTTTAAATATCCCATAGCATGGCTGTGCTGAGTAGCTTTATGTCAACCTGACAAAGACTGGAGTCACCTGTGAGGAGGGGAGCCCAATAGAGAAAAGGCTACCATAAGACTAGGCTGCTGACCTGCTGAGCATTCTCTTAATTAGTGGTTGATGGGGAGGGTACAGCCCACTGTGAGGGGTGAGTCCTTGGACAGGTGATCCTGTGTTCCATAAGAAAACAGGCTGAGTACCATGATGAGCAAGCTGGCCAGCAGCACCCCTCCATGGCCTCTGCATCAGCTCCTATCTCTTAGTTCCTGTCCTGCTTGAGTTCCTGGCTCCCTTCAATGATGAACAGCAATGCTGAAGGTAAGCCAGAGAAACCCTTTCCTCTCCAACCTGCTTTTGGTCATGTTGTTTCATCTCAGCAATAGTAACCCTAAGCTGAACAATGGTTTTTTGTAGTCTTTTTTCCTGTTTCAATTTTTAAGAGAACACTATTACTTCCTCTAATTATTAATTTTATGTTTTTTATAATTATGCCAATTATGATTGTTTTTTAGAGATTAGTTATTGTGTAAAGATATTTAAGACAGTGTAAAATCACTGAGGTATGTCTCTGAGGCTCTGGTTGGATCACCATACAATATTAGAATATCATGTACCGCTCTATTGATAAATTTGTGCCATTAATATGGACCCATTGAATATAAAAAGAAAAGAATATAAAATAGCTTTCTGATAATGTGAACCATTTATCCTTATGAAGGATTATATCCATAGTGATACAGTTTGTCTAAAAATTTGTTTAAAATTGAAGTTGCATGTTTTAACTTTTCAGGTTCTGATATCTTATAAAGGGCATATAATTAAATTTCATTGCTACTTTTATTTTTAGTTTCATGTGTCCGCATTTGGCGTCCCCTTTGTTTGTTTTAGGACTCACTAAGTGCTTTGTACGTTTATCCCTGTGCTTACGATTCCTTTGTTCTCCATATATTTACTTATGTCCCTTTGTATTTTGGACTTGCAAACTTGTATTATTTCCCTTCTGCCAGAAGTTTCTTAATTTCCATCAGTAGATCAGTGAGTATCAGGTGTGTAAAGCTGCCCGCATTGCCTTCATTCATCATTCAGAGGTTTGCATGTGTTGGTACAGGTTAGAGGTATTTACTGGCTACAGTGCCCATTTGCCTTTGGCTCTGCTGCTGCCCTCAGGGAGTCTCCACTCCATACAACAGCTGCTCCTTACAGGCCGACTGTTTTCCTACTCATGCAGGTTTGACAGTATCTCTGTCTTCTGCAGTTTCTCAGTGAGTTTTTCTCAGCACTGTTCTCAGACTGGTGGGCTTTTAGAAGTGTGGGTTGGTGTTCCTCGCCATTCGGGGTCTAAACATGAAGTCTAAATATGACATCTAACCCTTATCTCCCTCTTCTCTTTCTAGAGTTCCAAGGCAGTCTGTTGGGTTTTCTTTTTTGCATCCTTTGTTTTTCTTTATTATTCTCCTCCACAGCTCCCATTCCTTTTCTTGTCCGCACTGCTTTCTAGCTCACCGACACAGAGCCTTTTTTCTTGTCATTTCTTTCTAATCAGCTCTCTACTGGCTCCTTTTCTCATCTTGGCAGCAGCCAGGTAAGAAAGGACAGAGGCAATGAATTCTATTACAGGCTGGCGGATTCTGAGGATGCTGTCCAGCAAGGCAGAGTAGGCATGACAACCAGAGATCCTCCATCTGCAGTGGTGGGAATGTGAAGAGGCCATGGCTCTTCACACCATGGTGGAAGACAGTAACCAGGGCAGCCCAACCCACAATCCCACCCCTGGTGTCCTGCGACTGCCAGCTAGACCCTATGTCTAAAAGGTTCCACAGGCCCCATGCACAGCACCACCATCCAGGGACCAGGGGTTAAAACCTTGACATCTGACCATTCTTATTAACCATGGCCAGCTCCAAACCTATTGATTCAGCTTTTAATTTTCTTTACTGTCTTTCATGAATAGAACGTCTATTTGCTATTTATGTTTTTTTTAATATATTTATTTATTTTCTATACAATATTCTGTTTTTGTATATGCCTGTAGACCAGAAGAGGGCACTAGACCTCATTACAGATGGTTGTTAGTCACCATGTGGTTGCTGGGAATTGAACTCAGGACCTTTGGAAGAGCAGGCAATGCTCTTAACCGCTGAGCCATCTCTCCAGCCCCTATTTATGTTTTATATACATGGTGGGTCACTTTGTATATTTCACCATTTGGGGGTAAAATTTTTAAGTGTCTCTTATTTATACATTATAAATAGTACATTACAGTCAATACCTTCTAATTACAGGAGGTTCTGTAGGAGGTTAATTCATTTGTTTTCTCTCCTTGTGACTCGTGGTGTCTTGTTTTAGAAGCTTGGTTACTTTTGACTGCATATCATTCTCTTTGGCTTTAATATATTTTTGTCCTACAGGAATATTTATAGGCTTAACATGAATCTTTCTCTCTTTCTTTCCCTCTCCCTTCCCCTCTCTCTCTTTGGCTGTCCTAGAACTAGGTCTGGATACCAGGCTGGCCTTAAACTCAGAGATCTGCCTGCCTCTGCTTCCTGAGTACTAGGATTATAGACATGCCCCACCATTGCCTGGCCAGAGTGCTATCTTCATACCTGAATAAAAAACTAAGAACAGCAGCACAGACTTCTAATCCCACCACTAGAGAGGCAGAGACAGGAGGATTGCTGGGACTTACTGACCTGTCAGTACAGGGGAATCTGTGAGCTCCATGTTCGGTGAGACACTCTCTGAAAAAAAGATAATATGGGGACCAATTGAGGAAGATGCCTGAAATGTCCATGCACATACATGCACTTGGACTGGTATGCATATGTACACACAATAAATGAATACACCTTCTTCAAAAACAGACATGACTTGAGGATCTGATTACATTGGCTGGTTAGGAAGCTCTTGGGATCTGCCTGGCTCTGACCAGGGTTGCAAACATGTGTAGCCACATCCAGGTTTTTACATGATTGCTGGGGACTCAGACTCAGGTGTGCGTGATTGCAGAGTAAATGCTCTCACCTACTGAGCCATCTCCCCAGTGCTGTGCTCTTCTTACCTAAAGTTTTAATACAAATAATTTCATGGTCTCAGATCTCTGTGTGATCTCTGTGTATGTGTCTGTGTGTGATCTCTGTGTGACCTCTGTGTGTGTGTGTGTGTGTGTGTGTATGATCTCAATGTGTATCTATGTGTATGTATATGAGTGCTCTGTGTGTGTCTGTGTGTATATGTATGTGTGTGGTCTGTGTTTGGTATGGTCTATGTGTGTGTATATGTGTGGTTTTTGTGTATGTGGTCTCTGTGTGTGGTGTCTGTATGTGATCCGTGTGTATGTGTATGTATGTATATGTGTTATCTGTGTATTATGGTCTCTTTGTGTGTGATCTGTGTAAGTGTAGTCTCTGTGTGTGTAGTTTGTGTGTGTAAGGTCTCTCTCTGTGGGGGGTCTCTGTGTGTGGGTCTGTATATAAGTGTTCCATACAATTTGGTTGAATCTTTGAAATGTTACATTCTGAACTGTCTTAAGGATGTTATTTTCTGACCCCTCTGGTCAGGTTTGAAACCTGAAGGGCTACTTCTGTCTTCCAGATGCTGCTTCTCCTGTGTCCCTTGTTGGAATGGCACTCACAGGGTGTGCAGAGCACACAAGTGCCCTGCAGATGACTCCTCAGTCCCTGGGGAGACTGCTCAGATTGCACTCAGCCTGAGCCTCAACCTTTGCTCAACGAGAGAGCACACATCCTCATGAAACTCTGAAGCGAAGAAAGCTCTCCAACCATCATCTTCTGATTTAACTCACAGCAGCCTAGCAAGCTAAGCAAGTCAGGGACAGTTAATACTGTTTTCAGAAGGCAGATCTGAGACCCGAGGGCCACAGCTTTATCCCACTATTTAGTGCCCTTCAGCCAAATGCTCAGTTTCTACATAACCCAAACATAACTGTGTTCTCAGAATGAAGAGTCTGAAAAGCAGACTGCCCAATATACACGGCAGTTTTACTAACCGGACTGAGAATGATACTGTGCTTTCTACAGATCCCCACTGTCACCCTTCCCATTTCAGTTCCCGCTGAGGACTGGAACCTTAGGAACTTGCATGGCCGCACTCTTTCTGTCCTTGTTACACCCACCCCTTACTGTCCTGTTTTTCTTCCTTTCTCTCTTCATCTCGCTTCCTCTATCAACATCTACCCACTTGAGTTTCACTGAAATGAAGCTGAGCAATTTCAGAAGGGAAAGTGAGAAAACCAAGCTCATCTTGATGTGTGTTTCCAGGACCAGATGTTAGAGCCAACAACAGGAACCTCTGTGACTAGTGCACCTCCAGCTTGCTCTGGCTTCAGCAGGCCTATCAGTAAATGACACTGTGTTGACAATACAAGCTGCCCTTCACTCTGGGATCCAAACCACTACATCCAGAATCTCTAGTCCCAAGGAAAGAACCTCTGCCCATACCGTGTTACCCATGACATCGTTTGGCCTTACTCTCCATCCCTTGGATCTGCTATTATCTCCTTTCTCTACCTCTGGGAGGTGTGTATCCCTCTGGAAATCTCTGGTTGATGGGAGTTAATCCTTGAGTCACTTCCATGATTCAATGGCAACTCATGAAATAACAGTCAGAAATGGCTCTCTTTTTCAGAGAGAGAGAGAGAGAGAGAAGAAGAAGAAGAAGAAGAAGAAGAAGAAGAAGAAGAAGAAGAAGAAGAAGAAGAAGAAGAAGAAGAAGAAGAAGAAGAGAGGAGAGAGGAGAGAGGAGAGAGAAAGAGAGAAAGAGAGAGATGAGCAGTCAGGCTTATAGATCCCCACACCTATCCTTGCCCAGGCCAATGAAAAGCTAGGTGCTATTTGTCAGAAGCTCAGTTTTAGATGGGAATGAAATATCTATAGAAGGTTCCTTGTCTCCCATGAGAACTGTGGTAGACAAGCATCTATTGCAGTTGTATTTCTAGTTAAACCCACCAAGGGCCTCATTAGATCATACTGGCTCCTCATCATCATTGCCCAGGCCAACAATCATACTAGGTACTGTCTGTCTGAAGTTCCGTTTTAGAGGAATATGATGTATTCCCAGAAGGCTCCTTGTCTCCCGTGAGAACTGTGCTAGACAAGTATTTATGGGAGTCATATCTCCAATTAAGCCCACCTGGGACCTTATTAGATCATGCTGGCTCCCCACCACTATCTAGTCTCCTCTTCTTTTGAAATGGGAATCTATTTTATTCAAGATGGCAGTATGCTTTCCTTAACAGTCATATGTCCCAGTCTCTCCTGTGGGTGGTGATGGTCTTATCATTAAGTTCCAGCCAATAGGCTAGAAATAACTGCAGTTGGATGGAGCAAGTTCCAACCCTTAAAGGAGAAACAGTAGGGCAGGGCCCACGTCCCCTTCTCTATCCTTGTTTGCTTCTCAGAATGAGCCATAACTGATGAGATCCTACAGATATTTCTCATACACTAAGTGAATTTAGGATTTAAGGTTGGTCCTTCTGTAAGGAAGGCAGCACAGAAGAATAAATCAACCCCCAGTGATAGGGCGTCGACATGCCAGCCTTGGGCTTGCTTCTGGGAAGCAACTTTTATTTATTTATTTTATATTTTTTTTTCACCGCCCCGGAAGCAACTTTTATAACCAGGGAGCGAAAGAAGAAGTCCTGTGTGTGCTCTCTTCTGTTGTTCCTGGTTTTCTGTTAATGAGCCACTCTTAAAGATTTGTGGTCCTGAACTGAGTAGGAACCAGAATCTTTTGGTTCCATCCCAACCTCTACAGACTTCTCTCCTGTCCTTGAACCATCTATTTAAGCTCCTCGGGTCTACTGATTTTTTTCATGCGAGAATAGGATCACTAGGACATCCGCCTCACTTAGAATAGTCTCTGGTACATGGTCATCATTAAGCAAATGTTATTTTGTCCTTGTTATTTTTATTGTTACCAGTACACATGAAAGGAGCAATGCCATACTTACACTGATGTTAACTTGGGCCTTGCTGCATCTGCTGCTCCTGGTCAAAAGGGCTTGCATCTCGCTCCAATTATCCCACAGATGAGATGGTGCCTATTGACCTACTGGCAGTTTTGCCTCTTCTGTGGAGATGCAGGAAATGCAGATACACATTCGCAACCACGTCGCATTCTTCCCTTGGTTTCCATTAAATATATATCTAGTGCTTTGTATTCAAGGTTTAAGTCAGCAGCAACTCTGGGAAGCTTATATCTTCTTCATTCCAGATTAAAGCCCCCACAAAGTTTCCAGGATATAAATATATTCTCCGATCTACATTCTGGAAAGAAAAGCAGAAAGAAAGCACAACCCTCTCAATGACACGGGGCCAGATGGGGCAGGTGTTGTTACCAAGCTCTGTAGACACACGTCACCACTCTGCAAACAAAGCAGAAGTGGCCTGCCTCAACCCGAGGACAGAAAGACCTCCAACGGAAATGAGTCCCACTGCCTTGCACATGAAAACAGGACTGGCTGAAATTGAAAATGACACGGGAAGAATGAGGTACCATTTGAGGAAGGCACAAAAACCCACGAAGCCCTGAATGCTCTTTGCCCCCACCCCATTGTACAGCATCTGCCATTGACCCATTGTCATTTGCATCCTTTTGTGCTGGGCCACCTCAGAGATTTCTGAGACAGGACACAAGTCCAGACCTGCTCTGAATAGGCCATTTGCTGAGCATTTGTGTGTCTAGCAAGGGTGACTGCGTGAGGCTTGCTGGCAGGAGGACAGTCACATGCTCGCAGGGCCAATAAAATGGATAGCTGGGGCCGGGGGTGGGGGCTCCCATGAAGATCCCTAGGCAGGTGCCTGGGTAGAGGAGTCTGGCTTCTGTTTATTTCCAGAAATGATTTTCCTAAATGTGCTTCTCTGGGCAAGGGCAGGAGAGAATGTAAGCAAGTCAAAGGAGAAACAATTCACCCATGCGCAATCAGGGAGTTAATTTACCACCACATCAGTGGCCAAGAGGACCACTGTGCTGGCATGGTTCGAAGGGCAGCCTCCTTCTGCACAGGCAACCAGGACATATGCATCAGTTGCTCAGTTTTGCAAGTCCAAATGGCCTGACTGCTCAGCAGGGGTGGGGGAGATAAAGCAAAAAAATCTCCTCTGGAGTTTACAAACCCCAGGGGTCCCCTCTGTGCTCAGGGGCCCTGCGCATCCTGAAAGAGCTGCCTGGGTCTCTGTTGGTATTGAAGGTCACTGGCAGTGCACGGCTTAACAAAAGGGAGCAAGGGAAGCTCTCCAAACAGCTACATTTTCCCACTAGATTCCGCTTGCTCCTCTGAGTATTATGCTGTCTTCCCGATGCTTTGGATAATCATCGAATTGCTCTCCCATCTGAACAGCTGTTGTCTGAACGGTTCTGCAGGGCCGGTAGAGGGTGACTGATTAGACAGCTCTTGGATGAATAAGTACAGGGAGCTTTTTCCTTCTCTGTAGTCACAGAAGCACCGTAGCTGGACCTCACTCACAGCACAGAATAAGGTGACAGTTGTGACAGTTTCTGTAGAGTTTTCTATATGCAGATGTTTTCAGGTGGGGAGGGATACCAGGGCTATAATGGCCAAGCTGCAGTTTCGAAAAAATAATGTCACAAACTGACTTAAGGACAGTGTAGATAAAACAAAAGAGGACAGCATTGATTTTTTTTTTCTCAAATAGCATGAGAAAAAGAAAAAAAAAACAGGACACTCTTCAATCTAATGTTAATTCTATACTGAAGCAAGCACCTAGTGTTATCCTGAACTGGATGTTTGTAACTGAAGCTTTTCAAAACTTGAAAGAGCATGATGTCTTTGGTTTCTAAATTGGGTCTCTGTGCTGCTCTCAGAGAAACATTTAAACTCAGCATCCGGAGCGTGGTGTCATCATGATTGTTTATGTCATTACCAGTCATAACAGTGACAATAGCACAGTCCATTCTGGACCAGAATATGCAAATGTTACAGGTAACATGATTTCCCCTACCCTCATCTTCTGAGCCCAAATGAGCCAGGGCATCCAGCTGCTTCCAGGAAGGGATTACAGCCTTGCCTTGGGATCTCGTTAGGTGCTGGTGTGGTAGTGAGCAAGGCTTCTGCTTTATGTCACAGGATTTCCACGTGGCTATCTTTCTACCAGGCAGAGTAATACCTGTGTTCTTTCTGCAATCCCAGGGTGTTAGGAGGATTAATGAGATAATACCATCATAAAACATTTTGACATCAAAAAGTAGACCCTGCCCTGTGAAAGGACCAAGCTATCCTTGGCCTTCTCTAAAACCATCACCCTGACACAAACTTCACTAGCTTCTCCCCTGTGTTTGTGTTACCTTGGCAACCTTCACTCTGCACCCATCACACTGTATGGTCACTGTGTCCTCTGTGTCACTGTGTCCTCTGTAGGCCAGGAGATCCTGAAGGTCAGTGTCTAGTTCCCTTTGCTCTTTCCAGTGCTGATTCAGCTCTGAGTAAAGTAGGAGCTCAGCAAATGTTTGTTGAGGAAATGACAGGGTGCCAGTCATCATTATCACCATCATCATCATCATCACCACCACCATCATCATCACCACCACCATCATCATCACCACCACCACCACCATCATCATCATCACCGTCATCATCACCACCACCACCATCATCATCACCACCATCATCATCACCATCATCATCATCATCACCACCACCATCATCACCATCATCATCATCATCACCACCACCACCACCACCATCATCACAACTATAGGAAGAACATACTTGCTCCACAGTGCTCGAGATTCCGATTTTGGGATTCTTCACATTTGGAAGTAGTTGCAGTCTATATCATCAGTTGAACATTTCCAGTCTGTTGAAGTTCACATCCCAAATACCTCCAAATAGGACGCTGCTTGAATATCATGTTGGCTCTTAAAAGGTTTCCGATTTTGGATTCGGGGTGTCCTGACAGGAGATGTTTGATTTGATCTGGATCGTAAAGTATCGCCTCAACTCAACATGGCTTTTTTTTTTTTTTTTTTTTTTTTTTTTTAGAAAATCCCCCTCTGTTCAGTTCAATGGGAGAAACACAGTCAGGCTGGGTATAGACCAAGAAAAATGGCCATCTTCCCTTCCCTCTAGTAACCAGTGTTCTTTTTTTTTTTTTTGCAGAAAAAAAAATGGTCTTAAGGAGATATTCCTCTTACAGTCATTCTGTCATATGATAGCTTATAGAATTGCAACCTACGGCTCTCAGAATGGCCAAGACTATTTGCTTTGGTCATATGCAAAGTGATACCATTTATAAAATAATGGAATGAGATACGATTATATAGTCCTCATCCCCATGTTTTCTAGCACAGTATTAGACCTATAGATCTAACCTGGAATGAGATTCTTGCTGGTGGGTCCATGTCTCTTAAAGGCAGCAGTTCTCACCCTGTTTGTTATGACCCCAGTGGGAGCCACCCTTTCACAGGGATCACATATCATATATCCTGTATATCAGATACTTGCATTACAGTTCATAGCAGTAGCAAAATTACAGATACAAGGTAGCAATGGGAATAATTTAATAATTTTTGGAGGTCACCACAGCATGATGAACAGATTTAAAGGGTTGCAGCATAGGAAAGTTGAGAACCACTGCTTTAAGGGATTTGATGTTGAAGGCCGTGTGCTCAGCAGAAAGGATACACCTCATCCCTGCTCACTGTCTCACATGCCATCCGTTGTATATTAATGCAGCTACCAGGCCCTGGGGGCAGCTGAACTTATCATCCTACCTTTTCGGCTTGTTATCTGGCTAGTGCTAAGCCAGTTTCCACAGGTCTCACCTCCTGCTATCCACCTCTGCCCTTCTATGGGGGTTGCATGTGACTTCCTTCCAATATACAGAATACAGCACCATGAAAGACTATGGCTCTCTCATTGGGTCTCTTGCTGTCGTGGCTTGCCCACAGTGATGAACTTAGCTCCATCAGAATTGATGATGACCTCAGGCTAATATCAAGAAAACTGGGTCTTCAATGCAATAGCCCACAAGGAAGTAACTCTTGTCAATACCCCTTGTGAGCATGTAGAAGAAGACCCTTTTCCAAGGAAGTCTTGAAAGAACTGTCTCAGCCAGTGCCTCAGTTCCCACTTTATGAGGAGCCATAAGCTAGCATCTCAGTGCTTTGTGGATGAATGTGAAGGAGAAAGACAGGGAAAGCCTTACCTAGATTCTAGCTCTGTGAACCTGAGATAATAGCACTGTGTTTTTTTTTTTAATATTTATTTATTTATTATGTATACAATATTTAGTCTGTGTGTATGTATGTCTGTCTGCAGGCCAGAAGAGGGCACCAGACCCCATTACAGATGGTTGTGAGCCACCATGTGGTTGCTGGGAATTGAATTCAGGACCTTTGAAAGAGCAGGCAACGCTCTTAACCGCTGAGCCATCTCTCCAGCCCCCAGCACTGTGTTTTAAGCTGCTGAGTTTTTGGTCATTTGTCCCCTGGCTATAAATAACTGATATGACTTTTTTGTTCAGTCATGGATTATGCATTCCCCAGGAGTCCAGGAAGATTCTGATGAATCAATGACATGGCTCCAGTTGACATCATTGCCTAGTGATGTCAGTGCACAAACACACACCGCACATTTGTAGTGAGGCTGGGGTAAACAGCCCTGTGCTACCAGTTAAACAAGAGTATAGCATAGGGCCAGGGAGATGGCTCGGTGTACAAAGGCGTTTGCTGTCAAGCCCAATGACCTTAGTTCAGTCTCTAGGACCCATATGGTGACAGGAAAGAGAAGACTCTCACAAATTGTCCTCTGACCTCTACAACTACCCTGTGAGACAAGAGTCCTGCCACAAAATAAGTGAGCAATGTAATAAAAACCAGCATAGCCTATACAGCTACGGGGAGCTTATGTGAAGCTCTCAGGACAAGGAGCAATTTATGAATTACAGCACCGCTCATTATATTTTGCTGCATATTCCCTTTGCTTATAAAATGTGTGTTGTAAGACTAAGCATTGTAGTGCTGCAGCAGCCTCAGACAGTTCGTGTTTACTGCGTCTCTTGATTGCATCAGGAGGCTCAGTGGCCGTCCTGCCCTATCTGGATTTGTGTAAGCACATTCTCCGATGTTCAAACAGTGATGAAATGGCCTGTGGGGCAGTTCTCCAAACATGTTCTCATGTCAGCAACTCATTTCACACAGTGACAGAATTAAAAGTAGATTATGGACTTTTTTGCCTTCTGTTCCCAGCTCAGCACAGAGCTCTTAATGGTGCTTTGAGTACCATACAATGACCATCAAAAGCCCATGCAATCATACTCAGAGTAGAAAGGGTCCTCATTTGTTGGCTGAACTTTACAAGCATTAAGATGGATCCTATTTATCAAAACTCAGAACAGGACAGTTTTAATAGGAACATACTCCTTTAGTGTAATACTCTCCCTGTTTGCCAAGGAGATTTTAAAGTTACCTTCACTGAAAATGCGTCCCTGGTCCCATTGCTCATAGCAGTGCAGGGGACTGAGGATGGAGAAGCCGAAGGCAGAGCCATTCAGATAGTGATGGTAGGTCTGGGTCCTTCATTGGCATCAGACATAAATGGCTTGGGCAGAGCCAAGTCCCACCTCTGAAACCCTCACCATCCTCCATTGTCATCCATGTGACTCCCCTTCCAGCCTTGGCTTGAGGACAGCCCTTCTGGACTTCCACATTGTGAGGTCTTGAATAGTTCCCTCCCTTCGTTTGTATGACTTCTGCCAAGTGTGGCTTCATCTTGCTCCCCAGAGCTGTCTTTTCCAGATGGTATAAACGCAGCTCTCCAGCCTCTGTTCAGAGCTCACCCTGCAAGCCACTTGCTGTCATTCCTCTTTACATCCATCTTGCACACAGGTACAAATACACCCTCTCCCCTGTATGGTGAAGGGTCTTAGAAAGGGACTGGGAAAATGAGATAAAAATTCCATCTGAGAAGGGGAAAGTGGGGAGTGTCCTTGGTCTTCAGTAACTGCAGGAAAACCCTTTGGGAGGTTCACAGAGAGACTGTCATTTGAAAGGGTGTTTGGAGATTGTATTCATTCCTTCTTAAGAAAGAATTTTCTGATTAAAATGGGTCTATTAAATGTTTTCAACATAGGCTTGATCAAGATCTCTTTCTTTCATGTGCTGGATCAAGATCTCTCTCTCTCTCTCTCTCTCTCTCTCTCTCTCTCTCTGTCTCTGTCTTTCTTTGTTGTCTCTCTCTGTATTTCTGTCTCAGTTTTTGTCTCTCTCTGCCCCCCAACATTATACTAGCTGTGCTCCACCTAGGGGTGAAGAGAGAGCATGGGCCTGGGCACTAACTCTACTCTTGCCTCAGGGTGCCTGCAGGGTTCCTGTGGAACCCATTGTCCTGTTTGTCATCTACAGAAGCATAGAACAGCTTTGTTCCCTTCCCATCCCCTGAACTTCCAGCCTATAGGACTGCATTTGGGAGACATTCCTTAGGTTTCACCACAAATACCACCTAAGGCAGAATCAATGAATTCTATGCCTCGTCTTGTTTTCCTAGAGGCATCTTCAAGAGTCAGTTGGTTTTATTTTGTGATTTCCAAGGTTTTATTTTCTATGATTTTAAAGTATGATTTCAGTTCTGTCTTCTTTTCCCCTAATTCCTTAGTCTTTCTGTTTCAGGAAGTTGAATGCGCTCTAGTACACAGGCTTAACATGCATGGCCAGCACCAGAGGCTAAGAATGGTCACATTAATATTACAGCAGCAAGGCTCTCAGCACTGCAAACTATGAGACACAGTTTTACACAGGATGGAGTCTGGGAAGCAATAAGTGAAATTCCTATTTATGCATTTGGTCTAGGCTTCAAGATCTCAGAAAGAGTTGTTGCTTCATGTTTTTATTTTCAGCAAAGCATGGTCATTCCTGTTTTTCTTATGGGTACCTTGTAATTCAAAGAAGTTCTGGGGTGTGCGCGTGTGTGTACCTGTGTATGCAATGCACATGTGTGTGCAGATGTGAATGTATTGAAACTAGAACTCCAGCCATTAGTACTCAATAATGCCCACCTTGGGGTAGTTGTTTGGTGCTGGGGGTGGGAGTAAGGTATGTCTGGAAGCCAGTGTTTGATGTTAGGAATCATTCTGCATTATAGATATCTCGCTTAAACCAGAGCTCATTGATTTGGCTAGTCTGGGTAGCCAGCTTGCTCCACAGATCCCCTGCCTCTAGCTCTTGAGTGCTGGGATTCCAGGTGGGCCACTGAGCCCATCTGGCATTTCCATGGGTACTGACGATCTGAACTCCAGTCCTCATGCCCATGCCTGCCACACAAATGCTCTACCCACTGAAGTGTCGCTTCATCCTACCTACATTTTTTGAGATGGCATCTCTCATTGGAACCTGGGGCTCAGTGATTGGGCTAGATGGGCTGGCTATTGACCCCCAGGGTTTCTCCTGTCTCTAGCTCCCTAACTCTGAAATTACACACACGTGTGGCTCTGACCCTCGTCACAGCTCTATAGAGTGTCTGTGTGCCAAGCAAGGCTAGATTGACTATTCCACATGTCTTGTCAGCCTGAACAACTTTGCAATACCAGAAAGGGTTTGTGTTAGTTCTCTGGTCAGTCATTTTCACTGCTGGGACAAGTGACCTGAGAAAAGCAATGTAAAAGATGGAAACTTGACTTTGGCTAATGGTTCCAGGAGTTTAGTTTGGCTGGCTCCATTGCTACTGGGCCTCTGATAGAGCAGACCATCATGGCAGTGGGAGTGGGAGGCTGCTTATCCTGTATGGTTCAGAAGAAGGAGAACAAAACTCAAGGGGCCAACTCAATCCTTCAAAGGCCCTTGTGTCCAGTGACATGCTTCCTCCAGCCAGGTCCCATCTCCTAAGAGTCAATGCATTAGCTCAGAATTCATCCATACATTAAAGATGAAGCCCAAGGGTCTGTGGTCCTGTTGCCTTTCAATGGTGCCGCCAGCTGTGGGCCAAGCTTTTGGCATCATTTTATATCCAAACCACAGTAGCTTGATAATGTCAAATAGAAGTGTCAAGGAGGCTCACATGCATGGTTCCAGACGCATCACCTTGGGCTGTCAGCATTCTGGACTTGGCCTGCGTGAAGTGGACACCTTGTTTCCTCATTTCCAAGATGGACAGATAGATGCACAGAATGGCAAACTAGCTTCTCCAAGTCTGCAGGGACTACAACCTACGTGGGTGTCAAAGCCCCAGGGACTCGGCACCCTGTGTGGTGAAGACCCTTTCATGTTTGCCTTGGTCCGTGAGGTAAGACATGACAGAGTCCTGCTCTGAAACCACTGCCCAAATGATCTGCTTTATTTGTGGCTGTGATTTGAGCACTGCTGCAGTTTAACTAGCTCGAGTCAAAGAGCCCTCGTGAGGCTCAGCTCCAGCTCCGAGATGGAGCGCTATATTTAAGTGGCTATTAAAACACAATGACATAAAACCTTTGACTCAGCATTCCCTTCCCTGGGAATGCAGCTTTTGGAAATAAAAGGACGAATCATAGAAAACTGCATTTTTCAGAATGATTACAGGGATTTGTTTATAGTGGGGAGGAGATAAGAGGAAACAGTGAATGTCAGTTATAGAAAAATAGATAAACCAATGAGCTACATGAAAACAATGGAGTATTATACAGCTAATAAAATGATGAGCTCAATGCATGTCACATAGCTGAAAGAATTCCACAAAACATGCTGAAGACATGCTGAGGACACTCTGAGGACATGCTGAGGACACACTGATGACATGTGAGAACATGTGAGGACACGCTGAGGACATGTGAGGATATGCTAAGGACACACTGAGGACATGTGAGAACATGCTGAGGACACACTGATGACATGTGAGTACATGTAAGGACATGCTGAGGACATGTGAGGACAAAGTCCCTTGTTTCACATTCTATAACCACAAAAAGGTGTTGAACAATACCAGCAAACAAAATTCAAAATTTAAAACAAAAATAAAATTGTAAAATTACTTTTTTTTTAAAAAAAGGGCAGTTAAATATTGTTGGGTAAGGTTTATCATGAGATGAAATACTTCAGTCAATGCCCCCCCAAGACTACTGATATTTTTAGTGAGAAGCCCTAAATCTTCCAAATAAAACCAGAAATAAAATTTGATATTGCACTACAAGTTCTAACCAAGACAGGGGAGAAAGAGAGAGACGTCGTAACTCCAAGGATAGAGGGGATAGGATCACTACCCCGGGATGTGGTGGCCATACACCCAGGGAACAGGAGAAATAACTGCCAGCAGTCCACAATCAGAAAACAGAACTCAGACTGTGAAGAGAAAATGCAGTGGCAAAGGGAGCTTTCATAAAAAATAGTCATGTGTGCCATCACCTAAGAGACAATCATGTGACTGTAGCAACCAACACAGGCATTCATAAAAATGGCCGGAAGCTTCTTGCCAACCTTGATTCATTATTCTGATGACCTCAGGAAAGGGAAACACAGGTAGGCAAGTCCTCCACACCCACTCACAACCTCAGTCACAGGATACCTGGCAGAGACCAGCTGACCCCCAAGGCACCAGTCAGGCTTGTAATATAGGACCAGGAGGAACCAGGCAGGGAATTCACAAAATCCCTCTCTCTGGAAAGGATCCACTTTGGGATCTAATTTTAAATAAACAAACAAATAAATAAATAAATAAATAAATGGACCACAAAGGGAGAGAGAGAGAGATGATGTCTTCCTGATCTGGAAAAAACACTGGGGTCACAGGTTTGTCTGTGCGGTTTGTTTGTTTGTTGTTGTTGTTGTTTTTCCATTTTACTTTATTTAAGCCCAATTATAAGTTTTCAGTTTTTTAAATTTTTCATTTAATTATTTACACTTTTGTACTTTGATTATTCCATTGCTGTTTTTAACTTGTCTATGGCTGGAAAGGGCTTGTAAGCCTCTCCTTTCTCTACGCTAATATTAAATAGTTTATGTATATTTTGGAATTTCTAAGTCATATACTTTTCTTCCCGTTCTTACTTTGTCCCTAAGGTCTATTCACTTTACTTATTGATGCCTTTATCCCTATAAAAACTATATACTATATTTTCCCCAACCAGTAGTGACCCGTAGTCATGACTAGGAATGCTTTCACACCTATCAAACCGTCACATTTATTCTTGCAGTTGGATCCCCAATAATAAGTCTAAGTCCCCAGGAGGACTCACATAAAATGAACCAAACAAAAATCAGTGATAATGGAAAGGACTAAACTGGAGGGCACATCTCTCTATGCACCTGTATAGAACACAACAAAGGAACACAAAAACCATGTGCCGGTAATCCACTACAAGACCCTGAGAAACTCATGACTTCTCAGTGCTAGACAGCAAAGGTAAGACAAAGAGAGGCCAGATGAAGATTTCAGAGACCAGCTTTTACCAAAGCCCAATGACCATATAAAGGACTCAAATAAAAAGACAAAGGAAATGAGGACACAAATGCAGGTCCCAGACAGGAACATTAAACGTGAATTAGACTGCCAATAATGTGGAAGAAAAATGAAGGGGACAATGTCAAGAAAATCAAGATTCTGAAAAGAATCAAACAGAAGTTCCAGAAATAAAATAATCTATCAATTAAAAAGCACAATTGAGAGTACCCTGAACACACAAGATCAAGACAAAGAATGAATTCCAGGGATGGAGGACAAGGTTGAGACAATTTGTATTCAGACATCTATACATTTAAAAAAAATAATGAATATTATGAAAACTTCCAAGAACTCTAGGACAGGTTCAATAGACTAAACTAAGAATTCACAGGGTAAAGTAAAGAAATTTAGGCAATATAGCCAAGAATTTCCCAAGCCAGAGAAAGAAGTAAACATCCACATGCATGAAGCATTTAGAACCCTAAACAAAAAAACCCATGACAGCATAGCATATATATCAAAAACATAAATACTCAAAGTTTCAAGAAACATTAACTCACATGCAAAGGCAGAAATATCAGAACACCATAAGATCTTTCACTGGCCACCCTAAAAGCCAATAAAAATTTCTTCATTAAAATAAGTAATAATATATTTCAAGCCATAAAGCAAATAATTAACTAGCAACAAATGCTATATCCAGCAATGTTACCTATCAATGTTGGTGGAGAAATAAAACATTTCAAAGCAAACACATTAAGTCAATTCATAACAAACAAACCAACATTGCAGAAAATTCTTGAAAGTATACTATACGTAAGAGAAAAGAGACTCATCTGTAAGCACATAGGAAATGATGTTTTGTGAAAGAGATGAATGGAGGACATCTGGGAAGGACTCTACCATGTACAGATGCCACCACGCAGGACATAGCAACAGACTTCTAATACTACCAGAGGAAGAGGAATAGAACTATAAACCCAACCAACCAGAATGACAGCCAATAAAATCAAAGGAAATAATAAGGCCCTCTCTGTAACAAGCCTAAATGTGAATGACCTCAACTCACCAGTTTAAAGACGCAGATTAACTGACTGGGTAGAAACAAGATCCAACTATATTCTGTCACCAAGAAACAGACCCAGGTAGTAAAGACAACCATAGCAATGAGGACCAAAGGATAGAAATCAACTTAGCAAACAAGTAGACACCATGAACAAGTTGGCATAGAGGTTCTCCTACCTGCTCATACAGACTTCGAGCCTATGCAAACCATGAGGAAGGAGTCCACTCCATATTAATCCAGGAAACAACTCCCCAAGCAAATAGAGACACTGTCAACTTTTATGCACAATATCTTTGGGCTCCCAATCTCATGAAACAAACACTTAAAGACATAAGGGTCATTTAGGTCCTGACACAGCAGTAGTGGAAGACCTTAATATTTCATGCTTATATTAGATTTTCAAAACAAGCTAGGCATGGTGCATGCCTTTGATTCCAGCACTCAGTGGGCAGAGGCAGGCAGATCTCTCTAAGTTTGAGACCATCCTGGTCTATAGAGCAAGTTCCACAATATCCAGCCCCCCCCCAATATTTTCAAAACAAAAAATCAGGAAGAAACCTTTAGAACTAAAGCTATGCTGTATGTAAACTGGATTTAACAAATACCTACAGACTCTTCCAGCCAACACATAGAGATTCCTCTCAGCAATACATGGAGCTTTCTCTAAAACCGGTCATACTATAGATCACAAAGGAAGCCTTAAAAACACAAAAAGACAATGAGTGATGGTGATGCACTCCTTTAATCCCAACATTTGGAAGGCAGAGGCAGGCAGATCTCTGTGAGATCGAGGCCAGCCTGATCTACAGAGCAAGTTCCAGGACACCTAGGGCTATACAGAGAGATCCTGTCTCATAAACAAACAAAGTACAAAAAGAAATTTTAAAATAATCCTCTGTACCTTATCAGATGACAATGGACTAAAACTAGGACTCAACAAGGTAATGCTTAAACCCTACACAAATTAGTGGAGCCTATACAATACGATATACTTCCAAATTAGCAGAAGATCATTGAAGAAATCAGAGAAGATCTAGAGCCAGATGACAATGGGAGCATGGCTCAGCAGGTCATCTGTGTGGCAGCCAAAGCAGTTCTGGGAGAAGGGCTGACAGCTATAGATGTTCACATGAAAGAATAAGAGATCTAAACAAATAGCTTGGTAATGTACCTCAGTCTCCAAAAAACAAAACAAAACAAAAACTAAGAAGCCCAACCCAAAGCCAATAGAGGGCAAGGAACAATAAAGAGCAGTGCTGAAATGAATGAAACAGAGACGAAAAGAGTAACATAGAGAATCAGTGGGAGAGCTAATTCTTGGAAAAGATTAGTATGTTTGACAAACCCCTAGCCAAACTAGTGGAAAGAGGGAGAGGCTCAGATACTGGGGATGTAAATAGAATTGTTAAAACAGACTCCAGTGAAATCCAAGATATCACTAGAGAATACCATGAAATTTTAAAATTTGTGTTCCCAAACATAGAAGACATACAAGTTTTGAAACACAAATTGTATTAGTCAGGGTTCTCTAGAGTAGCAGAACTTACAGAATCTCTCTCTCTCTCTCTCTCTCTCTCTCTCTCTCTCTCTCTCTCTCTCTCACATGAGTGTGTGTGTGTGTGTGTGTGTGTGTGTGTGTGTGTGTGTGTGTGTAAAGGGGATTTATTAGAACAACTTCAGGCTGTGGTCCAATTAACTGAACAATAGCTGATTATGAAGGGGAAGTCCAAGTGTCCAGAAGTTGCTCAGTCCCCAAGGATGGGTGTCTCACCTGGTCTTCAGTAATGCTGGAATTCCAAAGAAGTAAGCTCTAATGCCAGTGAAGAAATGGACTTGCTATTAAGGCAAGAGCAAGCAGGGAAAGAGAAAAAATGTCTTTCTTCTGTGTCTTTATATAGGCTTCCAGCAATAGGAGTGGCCCGAACTAAAAGTGTGTCTTGTCACTTCAAGTGTAGCCTTGGCTGTCCTGGAACTCACTCTGTAGACCAGGCTGGCCTCGAACTCACAGAGCTCTGCCTGCCTCTGCCTCTCAAGTGCTAGGATTAAAGGTGTGCACCACCACCTCACTTATAGTTTTAATAAGTATTCTATTATAACTGATTCTTTCATTAAAAATTGTTTTTTTTTGGAAAGAAGTGTTTAACATCTTTAGATATAAAGGAAGTGCAAGTTAAAACTACTTTAAAATTCCATTTAGCCACAGTCAGAATGGCTGTTATCAAGAATACAAATGACACCAAATGGTGGCAAGATCGTAGGGAAAGAGGAGCTCCTACTTGCTGCTGGTGAGAGTGTAAACTTGGGCACCCGTTATGAAAATTAGGATGGAAGTTTCTTAATAAACTCAAACAGAACAATCATAGGGCCCTGCCATACCAGTCTTGGAAATGTGCACAGAGGTTTCTGTACCTGACCACAGCAATACTTGCAGTTCATATTGATCCCTGCTTTTTTCACTGTAGCTGGGAAATGAATCAGCCTGGATGTCCATCAGCAGAGGACTGGATGAAGAAACACACACACACACACATACACACACACACACACACACACACATACAGAGAGAGAACGAGAGAGAGAGAGAGAGAGAGAGAGAACGAGAGAGAGAGAGAGAGAATCTGTGAAGACAGGATGATATATCTAAAGAGAAGAGACCAACCAGAAAAGGCTTCTTGCAGGTCAAGTCACAGCCATCTAGCTCCCTGGTTCAGGAAGGGGAATGCACAAAGGGTGGGAACAGATCTGTGCTGGAAAGGACTGTTTCTTATACATATTAAACGATGCCCAACCTCTTTCATTCTTTTTTAAAAAAAGCGAGGTAATTCAAACTACCTCAGACTTTCAACGTGTTATTAGATTGGCAAAACTCCAAATGTATGGTAAAATAAAATGAAACCAAATGTATTTGGCAGAGACCCAGAGAAACAAGGGTTCACAGGCTTTGCCAACAACAGGAGAAGCTGGCACGTGCCCATGGAGACCATGTGCTAAGGACACAGGTTCCGGCTCAGCAACACAGCCCACAGATGTGCTGGTGGATGGAGGTAAAGAGTCACTGTCTGCAGGAGGACTTACCCCACCCAGCCTGTCTCAAAGAGCCAAAATTTGAAAACAAGCCAAATCTTTATCAAGCAAGAACTATTCGATAAGTTCTAGATTTTGATCTTAGAAATTAATGAAGCAAAATACGATGCAAGTATTAAAATGAATGAAAAGTTCTTGAGGCTCTGGTTGCAAAGGTTTCCACCGTATGGTTAGGTGGGGGAAAGCAAGCTGTCGGGGGGACGTGGATTGGCTGGCATCAGTATAAAAAGGAGAAATAAATCCTCGTATGTATAAAAGCCCTCCAGGGGGAGTCACAGTAGATTAATAACCATGGTTACCATTCAAAAGCCAACTTTGCTTTTTGAGGTATGGGAATCTATTGCCTATTCAAAAATTAAACAGATAAATACTTGTTTTGCAAAATTTTCTGCACTGATTTACTTTTTGCCATCAGCATTTTTTCGTTTCTATCATAAGCAAAAAGTGGTTTATATTTGAGGGGAAAAAAGGAATATTCGAGTTCAGGTTTTGAAGTTAGACTAAGTGCCTTTAAATTCTGTTTCTACTTTGAGTAGCTGTGTGGCCATGGGGAGGACATCGAGCCCCTGAAGCCTCACTGCTAAAGTGTAAGGTACCTGAACCTTGTGGATTGCTGTGAGAATGGAAAGTTCTGGACCCAGACTCAGCCCTCAAAGAACATCACTTACTGCCTGCTCCTCCCAGAGTTCTATGGTGAGGAATACATAAGACAAGGTACCTAGAGCTACCAGGGCAGCCTGGTACTCATGAATATTCATGAGCTCCTGCTTCTCCAGTGTCAGGATTGGCCACCTAATGAGAAGCCTCATTGATGGCCAATGTTCCCTGTCTTCTCAGCAAAGTCTCACAACTATCTTTCTTGACAGTATGTCACCATAAAAGAAAGAAAACCTGGCGGCTATAAATAATGATAAACGAGCCCTTGTTCACCCATCTCACGCTGCTGCGCGCTCCCTATTGTAAACCTCCAGCTACTGAACTGGAAGGCAGTGGAGTTATCATCATGGCTGAGTTCTCCTGTGGTCGGGTCTTAGTGTGAATTAACAGCTCTACCCAGAAATCGAAGACGTCTAAGTGACTGGAATTTAGAAGGCATATGAAATGCGCATGTCTGTGTTTCAGCTTCTCCTCCCCTACGTACATTAGAAGTGGAGTTGAATCGCAAAATAATTACTCACGAGTCACCCGCCATTAAATAATATAGCCAAGAGTTACTATGTACCTGTTTATGTTTGTCTCTGCGTCTGGGAGGAAGAAAGATGAATCAACGTTATGATGACTTTAAAAACTGAGCGACACAAAAAGAAATCCGCATGAAAATAAACATTAATTCCGGGCTTTTCATTTAGAATATTTCTATGTAAAAGATTATTATAGTAATAGTTTACATAAGAAAGTGGAGACAGGGAAGGAAAGCCTACTTGTAAAGAGTGAATTTCAAAACTTTTTGAAATGCACATTGCATTATTCATAAATAATGCATGCTGTTGTTAATCACTCTTATCTTCAGTATAGGAGATCAAGAATGTTTACTATGCAATACTTCATAAACATAGTTTAATTAACATTTGCAGATATAAATCTCCCTTTCAAATAAAATAATCTATAATTGAAGTCTCATTAGAGCCTGGAGGAAGGGCTTTGGGGAGGTGCAAGGCGAGATATATGCACTGCATGATATATGCACGGCATGATATATGCATGGACCTCTTTCATCTCAGAACCCTTCCCCGCCAGGGCCATTCTCCTGCTCTGCAGGCAGCGCAGTCAGGGCTCAGGCAGGGCACACCCAAGCCTTCCTCCGCTGTAAACAACCACATCCCAAGGCTTCTTCCTACAGAGCACAGGCCTTTCACCCCTTTGCCCTGACTCCTCATTTCCCCTTGTTCTTTGCAACAGGCATTAGGGAGACTACAGGCTGAGGCTGGACATAATCACAGCTATTGCACAGAACACCAGTTCCTGAGCACAGTAGAGCCTACTTTTCGCCATGGTCTCCTCAGATAGAGAGTTGGATAAGAGTTGGAGTTGGAGGGATGGCTCAGTGGTAAAGAGCATAGACTGATCTTCCAGAGGACCTGGATTTGATTCCCAACACCCACGTGACAGCCACAACCATCCAAAAGGGATTGAATACGCTCTTCTGGCCTCTGTAGGCACCAGGCATGCATGTGGTGCACAGACATACAGGCAGGCAAAACCCCCATAGACATAAACTAAATAATTACAATCATTTTTATAAACAAGGAGGAGCTAGCGGTTGCAGAAGAGCATCTTCTTGTCAGGCACTGGGAATGACCGCTCCATCTATGGTCTCTGGTGATAGCAGAGGATCATTCCTTCACACCCCAGGCTCACCTGACAGCCTCCGGGAATCTCTTCTCTCAGCCGCCCCTTGGTTCTTCCGACAAGGTTGTTTCAAGTGAAGTTTGGTTGGACAGTGTCCTCACTAATCTTTCATGTGGACACCAATTAAGTTGGAAATCCTACTGTAGTGACTCGAAGGAGTTTCTAAATTGTCCATGTCAGTCTATGCATCGTTCTGCTAGATTTCTATACCTTCCTCCTGGTACTCTGGCAGGGGGTCTTTCCTCCTGGTACTGTAGGCCTAGGGGTGGTGGTGGTGGTGTCTTTCTGACTCTGAGAAGAAAATGCTAGCAGGTAGGTTGAGAGGAGACATCTTAAGGGATGATGGAATCTCTCAGAGTTTTGTCTGTCTCCTCAAACTACCTGCAAGCTTTGACTGTAGATCAAGCCACGCGGGGAAACTTCAGCAGGCATGTGCGATAAAACTCAAGGGAAAATTCCAGCTTTCTGTCAGCAGACTGGCAGCAGACGTGTGGTGAAGGCTGGTCATTAGGATTGCATTCTCTTTGCTCCCTGGACCTGCTTCAAGGTCAATTACAGAGGCACTTCTGCGGCACAATGGATATAAAAAGCTTGAGATAAATCTTTCTGAATAGAGAAGGATAAGAAAAATCAGCACATGCTGTACACAAAATGTGGAGGAAATTCTTGTCACTTTCCTTTCTCTTTTTGTCCCTTGTTTCTTTGTGAAAGCCAACCTGGAAAGCCATGCTTGTGGCTGGAAGAATGGTGAACAATGCAGTCTAAAGCCAACGGTATAAGCACAGCAGCGAGAATAAAAACAAAGATTTCCCAGATTCTCATCTGATTGAATACAATTCCCAGACTCACTCCATATGCGCATGTGCAGAGCACACCATGACCTGCACCAGCCTTAGGATGGGAGCAGCCACATACACTGCTTCCCAAGCTCTACTAGGAGAAGTGCATCCAAAGAGTCAAGACTGAAAACAATCACATCGAATCTGCTGCCTCAAATGGCAGGACAGGCTCATGACCTGCTCAAGAAACAGAAAGAAAAGGCTGCTTTTGAAGATTTTAGTAAGACTCGGAATTTCACTGCAAATGAGGCTCACACACAAAATGCTTCCGGTAAAAATCCTAAATACTGAGTATACAAAGGGCGAGGCAAAGCTATTCTCAGGTAAAAGGCAGATGCCAGTTCTAAGCTGACCCAATGAGAGAAGAACCAAATAAAAGCTTTAAAGCAGCTCTTGTAGTCTTTCTCATGAAATTACTGATTTAGGGGGCAGAAGATACAGCGGGATGCTTGTCAAAACATGTGTGAGGTCATGGGTTCAATTCCCAGTGCTACAAAATAACAACAAAACATTTTCTTTCAAGAAAAGGAATCCATAAAGTAGAGCATGTTCCAAAGAGAACAGACAGGAGTAGTAATCTCTCTATATATTCCCTTTCCACCTTCTCTTTCTCTTTCTCCTCTCTCTCCCCCCTATTTCTACCTTCTCCCGGCTCTCCCACCTCTCCCCCCTCACTTCCTGTATCTCATTGGTCAATTTCTTCTCTCTTGGAGATGAACCCATCTTGACTTTTTATTGTGTTACTCAGTTCTCTTGGCAAACCCTTGGCAAATAAGAGAACATGTCCTATATCAGGGACCTGATAGCTTTTCCATAAGGCAGCGGTGGTGAAATGTAGGGTTTCTGTGCCATACTTTCTTTCACAACTGCCCAGATCTACCATTATAGTACCCAAGCAAACATGCTCCTTGTTCAAATAATTGTGCCTGGCTGTGCTCCAGTAAAACTACATCTTCCAAAACATGCAGCAGGCTAAATTTGGACCACAGGTCATAGTTTGCTGACTCCTGTTTTATGGGATAACACTCCATCCAAATCGAGAGGTGGCAAAGGACTCTCAAAAGTTCAGGATGATGGAGTTCATGATGAAAGCAGTGAAGCCTGTAATTATGAATCAATTTTCATCTCTTTTGCCATAAATAATGTACATCGATCCAAGGAAGTGTTTTGCAGAACATTAAGCCAATGGATGAAGCGTTCTGTATCCCCAATACACAGATGGCAGAGACACTGTGGATAAGCAGGCCAAGTCATCACCCTCTCCAGAATGAAAGGGCTCCAGGCTATTGCAGAGTGTCTGGGTGATCTCCCAAGGGTTGTACTATATTGAGGGCACAGTGTAGTCACAGATGGTGAGTGGTTGGCTTTCAGCAGTAGCGACATGACCCTTAGCAGGAGAGTATGCATATAGTACTTTTACAAAGCTTCCATTTCTGCTACATGTCACTGTATTGCTTGATCCCTAGTAGAAACACCAGGACAACCCATAGAAGCTAATGGCCGTGTACAGCATATGCCATTCTGACTGTTGATAGATTTCACAGTTGATACATATTAAAGGTTTATTTTAGCTGACACATGTGCTGGAAATCAAACTTAGGTTCTGTAAGATCATCATGTATTCTTAGCTGTTGAGCCGTCCCTCCACTCCCCTCATCTCCATTGTTTTTTTTATTTTAATGAGCATTAATATAAAAGCAAGAGATGCATATGATCCGTGATCTTTCCTAGAGCTCCATGACATACTTCTCTTACAGACCCCCCTAGCCATTGATTTCCAGTCTTGCTCTTTTCAGTCTCTTCCTGCCCATTGCTATCAGAGCTGCATATCTTTACCTCCAAGATGCCTTTCCCTCCATATGACGTGATGATGGGTCTGCTCTTGACAGCTCTGCTCATGGGGAGGGTTTCCCTTCACACTTTCCCTCAGGTGACACCCAAGTGACATTGTAATGCATGCAGCAGCTGTCCCATTTCCCACCCACACTGACATATTGCTCAGACTCATCAGTGACTTGGGCCAGAATTCTTTTCTCCTTTAGTAACCAAGTGTGAAATTCCCTCCTGGTGACAGGTAGGCATGAACGAGAGGCGTCATTGCAATTGTGTAACAATTTCCTCTGAGATTGGAACATTCCATCCTGCAAGGAAGCTCCTTCTGCAGGAGGGGAAACAGTAGCTTCAGGAAGTCCCTAAAATTGACCAGATTCACTAGGCCCCACCCTGCCAGAGTAAGCAATAAAAGCTGAGAGTTCCCCTCAGAGAAACAAAGCTGCAGAGAAGGCTGAGAGCAGACCAGCTGCCTGGAAGAGGGTCAGACCAGAGTCACTTGGAAAGGACACTCTCCAATCTGCTTAGCTGCCTGTAGGCTGTGCTCCAGGTCCCACATTTTGTGGACTGTCACCCATCCTGGGTGATGCAGCTGTCTTTGAGTCATTTCTGATCCTGTAAGCAATTCCTCACCTACATTCCTGTAAGTAACTTCAATAAAACTCACTGGTTCACCAGGTTGGACTCGGGTGGTATCCAGACTTTGATCTGTCATGAGTTCCCCAACTAGGGTGAGTAGGCATATGTGTATTACATCTCCCAAGGAAAAGTTTTGTCACACACCAGCAATGAATGTCGAGAATGTAGAAGCACGAGATACCTGATTTGTAATGTACACATTCTACTTATACCTAGCCAGCAATAAGGCATTCTCCTTATGCAATGGTTGTTCTTATGCCTGCTCTGCTTGCTTTAGTAGACACCTGAGTCATGGAGGAACATCTGCTTATAGAGGCACTTGATATGGTTAGGTACATAGGAGTCTACTAGAAACCATCTACACACTAGAAGTAATTTGCCAAACTTGGAATGTCTCTGCTCAGAACCCTGTGGTAACTTTTCAGAGACTTCGTACTTTGTCTGTTCAAGCCACTGATAACCTCCTGGAACTGTAACTCACAGGGCTTGGGCCTGTTGAAAAACTCTGATGTTCCATGTCATCTTTTGAAGTCTTCTGAGTCCACCCATAAATGCATTGTTTTATATATATATATAATATTGTTAAATGTAGGGTATGTTTTCTCTAAAAGGGGGCACATTTGTGATTCTTGGTAGACATAAGAGGTATAAAAAACACTCAACTTTTACATTAGAATGAAACACCTGGTGTGTCATTAACCACGGGAACTCTGAAAACTTCAAGAATAGGATCTTTGTATTCCACTTCTAACCAACGGTGTTTGTATTTCATACTAGGGTGGAAAAAAAAATCTCCATCTCTGGTCCATCCAGATTAGGCCATATAATTCCATCAATATATTGGGCCAACATGATGTTCTGTAGTGTCAAGATGGTCATAGTCTCTGAAGACCATGTTAAAGTCTGGAGATAAAGAGTAAGCATATACTGCTAGCCTCTTCCTGTAATGACCTGCTGCCTTCCATTCTCTCCACTACTGTGTCCCAAGGGAAAGCACTCCCTAGATCCATAAGAATAAGCTACAGACCAAAGGCTATGCAGAAATTCTCCATTTGGCTTACCAGTTGTAGCTGAGACAACTGCTTGGTTAAGTTTATAGCACTCTGCTTCCCTGTGAACTGTGGTGTGTTCCTCAGTGCTCATCGTCCTATTAGCCAGCACCATATCCAATATTTCAGATCTGCCACAGCAGAATATAAAACAAGCTCCAGGCATGCTTGTCAGGGCATTGAATCTCAAGTCAGGGTGAGTTCCCTATGTCAACAAATTCTTCTCTAACTAACATACATTCTGTGCCCCCATCCCTCCATACTCTAAGACCTCCAGCATCTGTTCTTGTGCCTCCTGTTCATTAGGGCCTTCTAAATAACAGCCAGGCACAGTAATTTCCTTGGCATGTAGACTATCCTTTAACCAAAAGAAGACTTTGTGCTTTCTTCCTCCAGGTGAGCTGACTCCTGACTCTATCTATTGGCCTTGAAGCAGTGAGAAGGATACTGACAGTAATAAACTCCATCTTTGAAGGCATTTAAACCCCTCATTTTAAGGCATGGAATCATTATAGTGTAACTGGGTAGGTTAGGCTGTTCCCTAGCAAATAAAGAAGTGGCAGATAAATGTGAGGTGTGTTAACACCTGTAGGCCCACACCTAAAAATTCCATATTCCATGCTCCAAGGCTTCACTCTTTCTGTATCAGGGCTATTTTCACACTCATTTTAGTGAAATTTATACTAGTAAAACACATCAGCTATTTGATCTCCAAACACCTTGTCTTCTTCTGTGCATGGCTTTGTTTAGTCATCCTACAGGTAAAAACCAACTACTTGTGATCTGTTATATGTCCATGGTTAATGACAACTATCATACTCTTCTTGCCTTCTGATAAATAAACAAGCAAATCTTATTGGAAGTCTGTTTTCTTGAACCACTTCAGAAACCAGTTATGTGAGCCCAAGTTTTTCAGAAAACAAAATCCACTCCGAAGGCCACGTATTAATACTTCTTCAAATTCAGGACAGTGTGAGAACACTGGAAAGGAACGTTGGGGCACAGGGATGAAAAACTGTCAAAGGTGACCCACTGCCACCTGGACACTAGTTCACGATGAGCTATGATGAGATTTGGCCACTCAGCAGGCTCAACCACTCAATCTTGTCTTCCTTCATCCAACCTGGTCTTTGTGCCATTACAGTGAAAGAAATTAATGGGGATGAGGGCTCCAAATTGTTCCAAAAGCCATCTTTTAGGCCTTTTCAGGATGTCCTTGGAAAACTCTGCAGCTGGGTACTTCGTCAGACCATGGAAGTGACTATAGAGACTACTTGCTCTGACTGACTGTCCTCGATCAGTTGCCCCAAAGGGGCTCATGAGAGGTAAGTTTGCTGTGAAAGTGGTTTAGATGGAGCAATGTAACCAAACTGCTGAATGACAGGTGAGACAAAAGAACCTGACAAGGTACGATTATATTGTGTCTAGAAGAGAGAAAAACAAGATGGTGTGGTCTTTGGGAGATGGCTGAATCACAGGGCTTCAGACTTAATCGGGGTCGAGGGGTAGATTCTTAGCTTCGAGGGTTATTGAGAGGTCATAGAAGCTTTTGAGAGTGAGGCTTAATTGGAAGAAGTAGGTTACTGGAGGTATGCTCTTGATGGGTGTGCTTTGTCCCAGGATCTTTCCTCTCTTTCTGTCTGTTTTCTAGCTGCCAGAGTGTGAGCATCCTTGATCTGCCAATGCACTCCTGCCCATGACAATCTGTCTTGCCACGGGCTCATAATGATAGTACCAAGTGACCCTGGACTGAAACTATGAGCAAAACAAACCTTTCTGCCTTCTAAATTGCCTCTCTTGGGTGCTTTGCCATAGCATCGGGACTAATTCCCACTTAAACTTCTAGAGTGAACTGTATTTTCCTGCTCTGTTTTCCTCATTCCAGGATGGGTGAGGTGACCTTGTCTTACTCCATGGATTATGCTGCACACACACCAACTCTGTGCTTGTGGGTCTCCCAGATGTGCTGAATACTTCCCAAGGATAGATGCTATTTTATACCACTGTGTGCACATTCAGCAACCAGCACAGTGCTCTGTGTAATAGAGACTCAAATGTGTGTTTGTTGAATGGAGTAAAATGAGCACAATAGGGCTGAAAATAAAGCTACGTTTTTATAACAATCCATTGTGCCCGTTAATTGAAGCATTGTGCAGTGTTTTACGCATTTTTCAATGCCAGTCTCTCGTCTCCTGCTGTTTATCAAATTGAAGTGGCATATCCAGGTGATAAAAAGAACTCCCCTTGGGCAGAGCCTAAATATAAACATTCTAAAACATTCTTTTTGCTTGCATCTGCTCTGCTAGTCAAATGAACTTTGCACAAATACTCAAGTTTTGCATGCTTCCCCCCTTTTTTTCCTCAGAGTTCATCCATCAAAGAAGTGGAGTCGAGTCTAGGAAAGTTACTCATTTCCCTTGCTCTTCATGGAGATATAAATTGGGCCATAAGGAAAAGCCTTTTGGAAATTTGATTGCTCGGTGAGCTCATCCATTCTGTGCACTGTGTGGGTGATTCCCAGCAGTACCTGTCTTGGCTTCCGTGTGTCACTGAGACTGAAGAAGACACTGCGCCTGCAGATTTCCTCAAACCTGGTCTCACTGGATTATGTTCAGAAAGACAGGCCAAGTCGACGGAAGACTGAATTCCAGGTAAGAAGAGCACCATGACATCATCTGCTAGGCTCAAAGCAGTCACAATATCTGTCACATTGTCACCCATTTCCCCTGTGAGGAGGGAAGGGTTGTCTTACTACTTGGTCGTGGTCCAACAAGTAACACAAGTACTACCTGGGACCTTGTTGCAGTTTTGCCACTGCGGTCCCTGCCCCACACCTACTGAGTCAGGACTCAGATTTTAGCAAGATTCCTGGATGGTTATCTGTACAGTACAGTTTGAGCAGCACTGATCTGGGCCCTGACTATGGCTTGCTCTGCTAAAGAGCCATGCAGTTCTGTTGCCGCCATTCCTGTCTATCACTTTGAGGATAAACGCTTTGAACTGTGAAGCATAAAGCCACTATTATTCTTTGCTCTAGAAGCAATAGTTTTCTGAAGGGGAAAGGAAATCACAGTGTCTCTAAGGATCTCAGGGTCGAGTCCTCCTGAGGATAGCTCTACTAGTAATTATGCATGGTGGATGGCCAGGTTGCAAGATACACAGCCAGTTTACAGTGAAGTGATAACTCAAGATGCTACAAACCCTGAAAAGTCCCGAGTCTCCTATGGTGTGAGCTACAACTGGCTTCTTATTCATCCACCTAAACAAAGTAGTAAGAGAGGAGATGATACGTTTCTGGGCTGGTTGAAGTTTCTCAGGTTACTTTTCTGTTCACAAATGCATAGACTCTGCTACCCTTGCCTCCCTTCGCCTCTGCTTTCCTCCTGATGTCTCATCTTCATGGTCTTTCCAGTCTTCCCTGATTTTACTACTCTCAGACTTTGGACCAATAACTTGGAGATACTGAGATGTTATCCTGTCTTACCCATCATTTGACCTTCTCTGGGTTGGTTATTTTGGCCCACACTGTTCTGAGTGTGAAAAATGAAGTATTTGCCTAGACAAAGTAAGGTTGACCCTCTCTGGAAAAGGAAGTTTATGTAAGTTCCCCTTCAGCCTTGAGCCATGAATGTGAAAGCTCATCCTTACGTTTTATCAAACTATCGGTCAGCTTGTTGTTTTCCAAAGAACTATTAAGAAAGAAAGAAAGAAAGAAAGAAAGAAAGAAAGAAAGAAAGAAAGAAAAAGAAAGAAAGAAAGCTGTTTTCCCAACTTTGTAAGGCCCCAAATGGTTCCAGTGTCCTCTGGGTGAATATTTGAATTAAGTTTTAAGTACTTGCCTGCTCTCAGAATGCTGGGCTACACACGCAGGGTCTCCATGTATACAGGAGATTAAAAGCAGATACAAAAAGTGACTACCACTGATTATGTAAAATAGCTAATTTACCACACACACAGACAGATCTCTACTCTCACCAAATACTGTCCTAGGTTTCGGGAATAGGGACATAAGAGTCGGTCTTTTCTAAGAGTTCATTATTATGCTGTGTGGGAAGTTGGTTGCACGCAGAGGACTGTATGAAACAGGAGGAAGGTCAGCTGAGACAGAAGGAGCCAAGGATGGTGGGGGAACAAGGAGAACCGGTGAGATTTCCAGGAGATGGCCTGGAAGTTGAGCAGGGAATGACAAACTCCAGTCAGCTAAGACGGTGACTCTAAGAGTTCAGTGCACACACAAGCTCTTCGTGCAGGTCAGCACACAGGCTGATGACCTCAATCGGGATTCAAACATCCAGTGGAGCAATCAGGAGTCTGTATGGGCAGAGTGCCTGCTAAGTCACGTAGCTGCTCCATCAGGAGCTAGGAGCAGTGTATAGATTGCCTTCTGCTAACTGTGCTGACCTGAAGGGTAGCTATGAGACTCAGTACAGCTGCTTTACCTGAAAACCCACAGTGTAGCAAATTTAAAAATGTGCATTAGCTTCATAAGAGAAATGGCGAGACACAAAGCTTATCTTTAGAAAAAAATGTCAAAACCCCAAGTGTTGGGGAAATAGACTCAAGAGACATTAAATCCAGTGTCAGAGTAATAAAGTGAGTTTCTATTTCTTAATCCCCTAGGACTCCAATATTATCATCATTTATTTTAAAAACTGAATTCATTTGCAACATGTGTGCGTGTTAGGAGAATAATTTAAAATAAATTCCCGGAGTATTCCATCTCCTAGAATGGTTGTCATCCTGGTTCACTGGCTTTAAGAACTCCAGGAAGAGATGGAACCCAATCCCATCAATAGAGTTATTTCTCATCTTTCACCAGATAAGAGGATTTTTGTATCATTAGCAAATTAATAATTTGTCAAGCCAGGCTTTGGTAGACAAAATGAATTTCTAAATTCCTTAAGCTCCTAGCAATATATTAGAATCTGGGGCATTTCCCTGGTTCCTAGGAGTTCTACAAACTGAGTGGGAAAATCTACTCGAGAGTTGCTGTGGATAAAGTCATGGCCACACAGAAAAGATGGAGAAATTTGACCTCTTTAAGTTTAAAAAAACATAGGAAAAAAATAGAGGCCAGGAGAAATCCATTTTAAAGATATGGATGCGTTGCTGAGGTTCATCTTTGGGGAGAATCTTGAGTGGCCCCAGAACTAAGGTTGTGTTCCCTGCTTTCACTAGAACCTCTGTTTGCAGCTGTGCTCTTTGTGAATGGCCCTTTCCTCAGCAGTGACCTGGTGAGCAGTAAGGACTGGTCACAAGGAGACACCTGTCAGCAGATGGGCCCACCCTAGGAGACAGAAGCAGTGAGAACAAGTTGTCCAAGGGACGCTCCCTTGCCTCTGCTGACCCTTAGAGGTGAGGCAAGACTCAGAAGCTTGCTGCATAGGCTGGTGAGTCATCACGGGGAGCTTAAAGGATGGCCGGCAGACCTGCCAAGGGCGTGAAAGTCACAGAGAAAGACCATCCATGAGCATGAGAGAGTGCTGAGGACAAACAGGGCCCGTCCTCAAAGACACCAGTCCTGAGGGCAGATCAGTACAGACACTCATGCAGGTGCCTTGGGCAGTTGTCTGTTTAAGAGTTTAAATTTAAATAAAAAAGAAATGTTTTCTTGTGGAGACAGATTAAAAAGAATTGTTTTCTTGTGGAGACAGATTAAAAAGAATTGTTTCCTTGTGGAGACACTGGTAACTGTCAAGTTTTGTCCCGCTCCCTCTGCCTCCTCGCCTTGCTATCTAGCAGAGCTTGGAAACACGGTGGGAAGGACAATCAGATCAGTTAAACACTCAAAGAAACTTGTATTTTTGTTATAACTTTATTTGCTTTGGTTTTGTCAGCATAGTGAAGTATGTATTCAGTTGCAACCCTGTTCTATAGGTTGATTCATGACTCAGCCCTGAAGACAAACAGCTCTCAAAATACCCTGTTGTCGTTTGTCAGAGACAACTAGAAGTTCTTTACTTCCCAGGGAAAGAAAACAGTGGGCAGTGACTGCTTGGAGTGTAGACACTTGGAGACGGTTACAGAAGGTGGTTTGGGGCTGGGAGCTGTCTGGGAAACCAACTTGTTAAGAAACATATCTATGTTCACAGAGGAAGCTGCAGAACTCTCCTGGGAGCCCCAAGTGGCTACAAAAGAAGTGTGAACCCCACCTACACACACTGTGGGCCAAGTATAGGCATCCAGGTGGCAGCACAACCAAGCCCAGACCACCACTGTTCTGTTCTGGTTTTATTTTATTTTATTTTAATTTTTGATTTTTTTTTTTGAGACAGGGTTTCTTTGTAGCTCTGGAGCCTGTCATGGAACCAGTTCAGACCAGGCTGGCCTTGAACTCATAGAGATCCCCTACCTCTGCCCCCAGTGCTGGAATTAAAGGTGTGTGCCACCACTGTTCTTAACCAACCTGGAGGAGGCAGTCTTGAGCATACTTCCTCTTTCACCAGCTGAGCTCCAGCTAATAGTTTTAGTTCTTATCGTGTCGAGCAGAAAAGCCTTCGGAGCTGAGCCGTGCCCTAATTCGTGAGCCTCAAAAATCCCGAAAAAATTTAAAATGGCAGTTGCTTTAAAGTGGTTACGTTCTGGGGTAAAGCAACATGAAGCTAATAAAGTAAAAACTATGAAAGTGTGATCAGAAAAAAATTATTGCAGATTCTGGGGTATCTGTGGTGACAGAAAAGAGGGTTAAATATAGTGTTGAGGTTAGGCAGACCATAGGCAAGTGGGAGGCATGAGGAAGGCACTTTTGGTTCAGGGATGAAAATGAAAGGCTGTGAAAGTGGAACACGGAGAGAAGCTTCTGAGCTTGTCAGAGGGCATGGTGACCATGGGGCTGTAGGGTAGGCCCTGTGACAGAGAGGCATCTCAGAAGCATAACTGGTCAACAGCAGGAAGGCATAGCATTAGAGATGCTCATTGCTCTTGCATATTGCTATATACGGTTCTAAAGCAAAGGCTGTGCTTCCGGTTTTCTTCAGCACCTTCCTTTATCTATCTACTGGACTATGTCATGAGGATAGACAACTAGGTTTACTGGTTCAGCCCGAAGCCTATGTGTTGGTCTTCTCCAGTAATGGTGTCCTAAACTGTGGGTTAAATCTGTCTCAGTCCCTGACATTCTCCTGTTTACCTATGAAACCTAAAACCTACACCTCAAAGTTTCTTAAAAGACCCCAGTTCAGCGTGACTGAGTCTCTGCAATGTGCACACCTTGCTGGGTGTGCAGTGCTGCAATGCTTCTACTGGTGGCTATTGCTTTCCCGCGCTCAGGATGACCCTGCTCAAGCACAGCCACTCTGCTCATGCATATATTTCCAGCATGCATTCCTGGAGAATACTATCACGCTAGATACATTTCGGACTTGGAGCTGATGGTAGAGCCCCTGGTCCCACAGAGCTTGTGCTAATGTCAGAAACCAAATGGTAAACAGATAAAGACTCAAACAAGATAGCTGCAGGAGCTGTGAAAAAAGGAGCTAGCGTATGGAAACAAAGTGATGGGGAGGTGGGGGCATTTGGTAATGGTCATGAAAAAGCTTGAAGGTAGGCGGGTTTCTATCAGAGTCAGAGGAAAGGGCTCCTAGGCAGAAGACACAGCCATGGCCGAGACATGGGAGCTGGACAACATTCATTGTTGGAAGAACGTGGCAGCATGAGAGGAAGGGCGGGAAGCAGAGTGGATCAGGGAGCTGACATGGTGATAGTGGAGCCTGCGCAGTTTGGATTTTAAGCATCGTGTGTCTGTGGGGGAGGAGGGGACAAATGAATTCATATTCATTCATATTTAAATAGATTGTTAGTGCTATCAGTAGCACTGTTAGAGTTTCCTGCCATCTAGTCAGGGATGACAAACCTTTCTGCAGAAGCAAGAAACGAACTACCTCAGGCTTTGGGGCAGGTTACCTTTTGTGACAGCCTCTGTGCTGTGTCTCATGAAAGCGATGTAAGCGATGGCATGAATAACATACAGGCCTGAAGGCCATTGTACCCCCTTAGAATTGTGCTCACAGAAACAAGCCCAGGCAGGGGTCATGGCTGACAATGGGTATGAGAAGGCTCCTATGATACAAGGAGTATGGCAACTGTCTGTGTTCAGTGTGGGAGCCTGGAGAGTTCTAAGATCCAAGGCTCTGAAAAGGAGAGGCCAGCAGGAAAGAAAGGGGCAGAAGGGACAAATTAACACAGCTTAGCTTTTCTAGGACTGGTCCAGGGATGTCATGCGTTCATGTGTCTGTGACCAAACTAGTAGCATAGGGAGCACCAGGCTCTGGTACGCTGGACTGGTGGTTTTTGTGAGACTTGACATTTAAAAATTGAGTATAAATTACAAGTACAAAATTAGGAGCTGGACTTTAGAAGAAGAGAATAGCACAAGTGGAAGGCCCCAGAGCACAAATGTCATTAGCTTCTGGGGAAATCCAACTAGGTTTGCATATGTCCCTCTTACCATATCTCAAGAGCGCCGACCGAGCAGAGCCTCCTTGTGTTCTGTCAGGCTGTCTCCAGGACAGCCTCCTGGAGTGACAGCTGGTACCGGCCTGGTGTTTGGAAACACTGAGACTCCTGAAACAGGAGCAGGGCACCTGCTCTGGCTCAGTCTGGGTGGCTGCTGCAGGATCAGCTTGTCACAACCAGAGTGGAGGTGCTGCCCCTCCCACAACCTGCTGGTCCTGGCAATAGGACCTCATCTTGTCACCACACTGCTGGCTCCTGAGGCTGATGTCTGCCCTGCGTCCTCATGTAACAGATGACAGGTGTGTGCTGGCTTTAGGGGATGAAGTGGAAGGCGTTTGATGGACTTTGTTTATTCTATTTTATTCTGACAGTTTCGCATGTGAGACCCAGCCCCTCTTTTTTTTTTTCTTTTCCATTTTTGTTTGGTTTTGAGATTATAATTTAATTGCAGTGTTTTTTTTTCTTCCCTCTCCAAAGCCTCCCACTCTCCTTCATGGCCTTTTTTTTTTTACCTTAATTGTTTTTGTATGTATTTATATTTATGTAGGTAGATTCTGAGGTGCTTTGTTGGGAAAATACCATGGAAAGCATCTGTGTTGAGGACTAAAGTTCCCAGGAAGCTGGGGTTTAGGACGACTGGGGGAAAAGGTTTGCCTGCAGAGTGGTATGGGCAGAGGAGAGAGAGAAAAAGACGTTCATGGAACCAAGAGATGGGAAAGGGCATCTTCTCTACAGATGACTCCCACTTTGAACCCGCCTTCTTCCTGTCCTATCACACAAATTGCCAGCTACATCCAAGACAGGAGAAAGGGAGCAAATAAGGAGGAAGGAAGAGGAAGGGAAGAATGGAGGACACCGGAAGGAAGGGATAGGGAGTGTTGGGTGCCGGGCAGATACAGGTTTCTTTGAAAGCAGAAGCCAATGAGCTCTTTGGTAAGGATGTGGAGGAATGGCAGAGGTGGTGAGTGTTGAACAAAACCCAGCAAGGGTGAGGATAGAAGCTGCTTCCACCCCAGGGAATTGGGGGTGGTTTAGTTGTCACAAGTCCTGATTGAAAGTTACTTCCTAATGTGACCACACCTATGAAACACAGACCAAATGGCTCTTCCTGCTTTTCCTGATGGCAGCAGATAGCCTGAGGCTGTCAGAGTTGCTCCAGGTGAGAACAGAAGCCAGAAGCCCTAGAATAGCGGTGAGAGAAAGTAGAATGTTCTTACATGACCCCCCCCGAACCCCCCCACAAAATTAGATGTGGGATGGTTTTGCAAGGAGATGTTTTCTGAGGAAGCAGTTTCTTGATGTGGATAGCAATGTCCATGACTTCCCTAGAGACTCCAGGAGTAGGAGGTTGAGGGGTACTAGGGCTGTGATTGGTTGTGTATCTAGGACTTCAGCTTGATGGAAAATGCCCATGGTCACAAAACTTGTTCAATTCATTCTCATAACTCTCTTTATCCTCGGTCACCCTTTGTTCCTCTTTGCCAGTGTCTCCTCTAGCCCCTGGCACAGGCAATATTCACCTGATTATATGTGTAATGAATAAATGAATAAAGCCGCACCGAGGAAAACCCTCCCACAGAGGTCTAGAGCAGCCCATGCCATCCTTCATTCCTGATCAACACCAGCCTCCTTCCTGGGCCTGCAGTCTCTATATATCTGCCACGAGAGAATTAATGGTGCCATCACCAGATCATTCATCTGACATTTAGAATTACAGGATGGCAGAGCTGAAAGGGACCTGAGAGACAGAGTCCAGTGCCTGGGACAAAAGCAAACGTGAGGCAAATTCCGGTAAACCCTCATTTCTCTGAAATCTGATGAAGCAGCAAATGCAAAGCCTCTTTAGCTAGTCTCTGCCTCTTTTTTATCTCTAAGCATACCCCGTGCCTGTGAAGGCTTGCGTAGTATGTTGAGCCTTTGGCCTACATTATCTCACTGGACCACCATGATATCTTTTAAGTAGACATTGATCTTTTCCGTTTCTCAAAGGTCAAGTAATTGGCTTTGAGCCATTCAGCTAGCAAGTGCAGCCAGGTTCAAAATAGCCTACTGAGTCAGGGTTTAATGTGATATTTTCCACCTCATAGGAAGTTTGCCGGACAATGTAATATTTTCCACTTCGGGGACAGCTTGCTGCCCCACGTACTCCATGGAGGCAGGCAGATAGCACGTGTTTCCTTGCCAAGAAACTCTCGATTGCTTCACCAACCCCAGGGCGGTATGTGCAGGTTCTAGATTGAAGTTCGGCCAGCCCTGCTGTTCTTCTCATCTGCTGAGCCGTGATGGGCTTGAGTGAGAAAATACACATCGTTTCCTATGGCTGCTCTGTCTACTTACCACACAGGTACCATCCTAGAAGTCTTTGAGATACCAGAAGCCACATGTCTGGAATGACTGACAGAGTCAAGTCCCGGGAGATTAAACGTTTTTACTGGACTAAAAGAATACAGTTCTACAGGGCTAAAGGCTTTATCAAGCTATAGCAGGGCCATTTGCTGGGTACTCCTAAGGGGAGTCTGTATTTCTCTGTTCTAGCTGCTAGGCACTGTTTGGTTTTCCTTGGCTTGTGTCCTCCACCCCACCCCACTGTGATGTCTCTCTCCACCTCCTGCTTTCCTTCCATTCTAAGGGCTGTGGTGACAGCGGTGGGCTTACTAGACATCCCGGGATAACTTCTCCATCTGGGGCTGGATTCAGTCACTTCTGCAAAGGCCTTTGTTATTTATATCACTCTTAAGACTCCCAGGGGCCAGCCATAGAATGTGAACATATTTAGTGTTAATCCCAACAGGTAAGAATGAGGCCACTACGATGGTTTGTAAATTACTTACATGTGATCAAGCAAATCCTGTGCAGTTGAGAAAACCAACCTTGTTTTTGAAGTTGTTATGCTCAGATCTGCAGAGTCCCCCTAAAACCAACAAGGAGACCAAGTCTCATATGTTAAAGCGAAGAGTCTTAATTCTTATTCAATTTCAAACTCGGACTCTCTGTATGTCCAATGCAATGGCACGAACAGAAAGTGCTGAACTCAGTTGGGGTGAGGTTTTTATAATACCAGAGTTTGGGGTTTGAGGACCCCTGATTGACTCACATTTATCTAGGAATGCCCTGGTGAAAAGGGGATGGGTGTGTGCTGAGCTAAGAGACATCAGAGGATTCTCTCTGCAATGGTTGGAACGTTAGGTGCTTTTCCCTTGGATGGTCTGTTCCTGGGTGGTACCTGTGTGGTCTCTGTTGAGCCTGTCATGACTGGGGTGTACATTTCCCACTTCACAAGTACCCATGACAGTACCCAACCATGGGTCCTGCTTGTCCAGGGGTATAAAGGGGTGGTATTGGGACATAAGAACCATTTTAGTTAATAAATCCATTAATTGACAACTCTGGGCCTATATATCTGATCTGTCAATGGGCATTATGGTAGCCATTTTATGTGGTCACTTCTCATCAAGATGGTGATAAAATCCTGTGACATTCATCTTTTTTTTTTTTTAACTCCAGCAAAATGGCAACCAGCCATGTGACTGGTGGTAATCTGAATTGGAATCATATCATATGGTTTCTTTAAAATTATCCATGCATAGATTTTAAATGATCAGTTTTTCATGTTACTAGTAGGTGAAAATACATGGCCTGTTATCTTACATGAACAGCCTCCAGCATTCCAGGAAGTTATCTGTCCTTGGGCAAGTGGGAATTACAGGTTAGAGACAATTTTGTTTTATAGATCTCTTAAGCACAGCAATTAAAACTTAAAACATAACTTTAGTCCTCACATTTAGAAGTTGTTGTGTAGAAAACCATAGAGGAGAATTGTGTTCTTCTAATAGTTTTAAGTAAAATATAAATATTTCAATCTAAATATAGTACCTCTAGTAGTTTTAAATATAAATTTCATGTGCAAACAGCTCTTGCATAAAGGGTACTATATTCAGAATAGGGGAGAAGTAACCTGATATATCGTTGGGGCACAGAGTGACCTCATGATATCCTTTTAGTTTTGGAGGCCAAAGCAGAGAGTAAGGAAGTTAGCCTGATATCCACTAGTAGAGATGAAAAGTTCTAATTAGAACTTTTTACTTGGAGGATCAAATAGCTTTCTGGGAAGGAATTTCAAATGGCAGTATATTGGCAAGGGGTGGGGTTCAGATTGGGAAGCAACTACTATCATGAGATTCAACTCTAATACATCCAGAGGGCCAAAAGAGTACCCAGCAGCCTCTGCCTGTAGAGCCCAGGGATCTGTGGGAAGAGACTCAGGGTGACATTGAAGCCACAAGTTTAGTGCCCAGGGATCCAATAATGCTGGAGACAAGGATCATGTCTATAACTGAGCCCACCTCGCATTCAAACCTCAAGGTCTCACTGCCCAGTTCGTTCAGCAGAGAAGCCAAGCGGAAACACTGTGCTGCCTCTCTGGAATCGTGGGGTCACTGAAATACCCAAAAGCCTCCACTGGCTTGAGCAGCTATAGGAAGCTTGCCTGGCAGCTTTGGAGCAAACTCTGGCCTGAACTGGTGATTAGCTATTGAGGAGAAGAACACAAGCATGGTATGAGGACCCCAGGAGAAATCCTTGATAAGATAAAGAATTTGAAGGTCAGCTGAGGTTCTGTAAATTGAGAATGAAAACCAGAGTATATTTGAGACAGAATCATATTTTAAAATAGTAGTGGGAGTCTTAATTCTCTCTCTCCTCTCTTTCTTCTCTCCTCTTCTCTTCTCCTCTTTCTCTCTCTCTCTCTCTCTCTCTCTCTCTCTCTCTCTCTCTCTCTCTCTCTCTCCTGTTATCTTGTAACCCCAAAACAAGCTTAAGCTTCAGAGAGTCATTGTCATGGTGAATTTGTGTAAGTGCAGCAAGAGAAAAAAGGCTTTCCTATTGAAAAGCCCAGTCCTGCGGGTACCCACGGCATAAACACAGGCTAGAACTACAGCCTGAGTTGGAAGAGGCCTTGGTCCTTGGATGGACCATGGTAGAGAAGGCACACAGGTGTGTTCTGCATTTGGCCTATGACTAACCTGGCAGGTGGTAGTGGTAATCCCACAGATGAGACGAGAAAGACCACTGATCCAAATCATCAGGACCAAATTAATTAAAACAAGAAATTATTTAAAGCAGGCTTTTTTACTCGTGTACATGGGCTGCCTCCTTCTAAGGTGTGGTTCAAGAGGTCAGCATTGGATGCGGGGAACATGGGTTTTTATAGTTCAGAGGTAGGGGGTTTCCAAATGGGAGATTTGCAGGAAAATAGATGGGGTTACAGAAACAGAACATGACAAGGTGCTCATAACAGCAGGTGGTCATAATAACCTTTTGAAACAAAAGTAGAGCAGTAAGATGGTCATAACCATCTCCTGAAATAAAGGCCTGGTTTTAGGGTGGTCATAAAAACTTTTTGAAAAAAAAAAAGACATGGTTGTCATTTCCTGGAACAGGCAGTACAGAACCATTTATAATTAAGGTTACAGATGGGGCATGGCCCCATCTTTGAGAAACAGACATTTAATCATAACCAAGAAGGAGCCTTGTTTATCTTTATTATAATATGGCTTTCAAGGCTAAGATAGAGACAGGATGGTTTGTCAGTAGCACCTTCAGTGAAATTGAGAAAATCTCAGCACCAAGAGGCTACTAGTCTTGTGCCCTTAGGTGACACTCCGGGGGAAAAAGCCAGGTTCTAGCAAGAGGCTCTGTGTGAAATGCTGAGTACTTGAACCTAACATGTCCCCATTGTCTCACTGTGGTCAACCTGGCATGGGATTCACAGAACTGCTACCTGCTCCACAAAGGACCTCATTAGCAGACATGAGGGCCAAGCTAGTAATCGCTTCATGGGCAGAGGGAGTTCCAGTAGAATCTGATGTCAGGGTGCTGGTCTGATGAGATGATAATGTGCACCTTCCTTTCATACTTTCACTGTTTGAAGCCCCTCCCCTAAATGATGAATTAACACAGGGCAAGGAAGATTCCCAAAATACTCTATGATTCAGCCTATGTTATGTTGGCATAAAGAAAACTTGAAATAAAAATGAAATTGTTCATTTACACAAAATTAAGGCAGCCCCTTCTTGTTCACTTTGAATTAGGGCACCACTGTTTGCTTTCTGAGTATCCTGCAGATGCACTGCAGGTGGCCAAAAGTTCCTAGAATATAGAGCATGACACCTCCCTGACACATAAATAATATGGCACATATGTCTATTATATATGTTACACTCACTGTATATAGTAAGATGCCATTTTGTTGAACACTTAAATCCTACACAGGGAAATGAATTATTCATCTAAAATATGCTTTTATCTGACCATCTGTATTTTTGTATTGCTACTGCATATGAAAGTATGAAAGTATCTTCACTGAAGGTCTGAAAACGTCACATAACTAAGGCTATGTTTCTACATGATATTGCCCAGAACTGAAAGGGATGGGTCAGGACATTAGATGCTAATTTTTTATTACTGAAGATTTGAACACCCTTGGGAAGCATGAGTCAATAGTTATCTATGCTATATATCTTCATATATATATATGCTATATATATAAACTGGAAAACAGTGAAAGATAGTTAGAAAAATGATAGATTTAGGGCTGGAGAGATGACTCCGTGGTTAAGAGTATGTATTGCTCTTGCAAAAGACCTGAGTTTGGCTCCTAGTACTCTCTTTATGTGGCTCAAAACCACCTGTAATCCCTGCTCCAGGAAATTTGACATCTTCTTCTAGCATCCTCGGGTATCTTATATATGTGAACCGTTGTGTGATATTTTGTTTGTGTTCTGACAAAGTTTGCCAGAGGGAAGAGCTAGCTACTAGTTAACCATAGAAGACCAGCAATGGTGGCACACACTTTAACCCCAGCACTTGGGAGGTAGAGATAAGAAGTGATAGGTGGGGTATAGACAGGAGCTCAGCCCTTTTTGGACTAAAGAACAAGAGAGGAAAGAAGCAACTGGCAGCTGCTACCAGTTCTCTGATCTTCCAGGTTTTTATACCAATGTCTGACTCCTGGGTTTTATTGATTAAGATTAAAAAGATTAATGCTTCATCTGGCGTCCAACTTTTGGGACACAAATTCATAAAATAACTGCTTTACAACCACTGGTACCCACCAGAGTTACACTCAGTGGAAACTACCTGCCAGAGTAACCATATAGATGACTGCCTTTCTATTTCTTTCTTAAGTCCTCTGAATGAGTTTGGGATTTTTCATATTGCAGCCTCTCTACAACAATCTCCAGCTGCCACCCAAACTCCAGAGGCACCTATG
>JAQHUG010000021.1:7509446-7526317 GCA_028555095.1 Dicrostonyx torquatus
AAAAAAGAAATAAACCAAAAATTATCAAAATGACAACAAAGATTATCAAAATGATAATTAGCATTGGTTAAGTTGATTATCTCTTCATTTAATTGATCCATTTTTAAAGCATGCATTATATAATCATACAGATACCTAGGTTTATCAAAATTGTGTTTCCCATTTTTTAACATGGTAAAAAAAAAGCCTTTCTTTTAACTTATTCCTCCCCTTAAGAATTCTCAATTTTCTCACCAAATCTGCTGCTGCTGAAGATGTGAGACTGACTGCTTCTGCCTAAAACAGTTAAAGCCTGATTGGATTTCAAGGCAACTACATAGTTTGGCAGCAGCCCAAGAAGGGGATCCAAAGCCCACCACAAGAGAACCAAGGAAAACCTAACCAGTAGGGTAGTGACTCCAACTGTGTGTAGCTCCGGCCTATGTCAGTGGCTGCAATGCCACAGACAAACAACTTTATTGTGAATTCATACTCCAAAGTTGGACGCCAGATGTAACAAAAATTCTAGTTGGTCTTGATAATAAAAACCCAGAGTTGGATATAGGTATTAATGCTGAAAATAAGAGAAGCAGAGAGCCCCACCACTAAAGAGTTCTTTTACCTTTATCAATGCTCAGACTTTGAAGGGATGATCCTGACTTCAGATTGCATCTCCAGACTCGATCTCCATCTGTCTCCACCAAACCTCAGACTTCCCTTAGCTCCTGTCTCCTTCTGCCTTATATTCCTCTCTCCACCCAGCCATATCACTCCTGTCTCCACCTCCACAGTGCTGGGATAAAAGACATATGCTGGGATCACATTTGTGTGAGCCCTGTTTTTCTTTTAGACAGATTCAATCTTGTATAAACCAGGACGGCCTTAAACTTACAGAGATGCCTCTACCTCTGTCTCCTGAGTCCTGGGATTAAAGGTGTGCGCCACCACTCCCCGGCCTCTAGTGGTTTAGCTCTGCACTTTTATCTTCAGGCAAGCTTTATTTGTTAAAACATAAACAAAATATCCCTACAGTCATTTCTCACATTTATTTGGAATTTGCTTGCTTGCACTTCTTGCTTACTCAGATAATAGTACTTCCTTCTCAGATATCTGATAGAGTTGAAGACTAGATAGAGTTTTCCTTGTTAACAAATTGAGAAAAAAAACTCACAGAAGAGGTATAAATTGTATAATGTTGAGAGACATAAAAAGATAGTTTTGGGTTGGTAATACAAGTTAGGATAGAAAGTGAATTAGGTACAACATTTTGAACTCACCAAGATAGCATAGACAATGAAGAATTTTCTCTGAATTTATTAAATGCAAATAAATTAGACATTGTTAAAATAATTACTGCCTGCATATAGTTTCATATAGTTATTATACTTATTGTATATAGTTTTTCTATGCTTGTTGAAACCTTCACTTTTCATTTAGACAAAAAGGGGGAAATGTTGTGTGATATTTTGTTTGTGTTCTGACAAATAAAGCTTGCCTGGAGATCAGAGGGCAGTGCTAGTCATAGAAGATGGGCAGTGGTAACACACACCTTTAACTTCAGCACTCGTGGCTCATGCCTTTAATCCCAACACTCATGACTCATGCCCTTAATCCCAGAATTTAGGAGGTAGAAATGGCAAATGACAAGGTGGGGTGTAGACAGGTGTTTAGTCCTTTTTGGACTAAAAACAAGAGAGGAAAGAAGCAACTGGTGGCTGCTGCTAGTTCTTTTATCTTCCAGGTTTTTACCCCACTCTCTGACTCCTGGTTTTTATTGATTAAAATTAAATAAGTTAATACTTCAGTGAAGATGCACACACACAAATACACACACATGTATACACACTTGTACATGCACACACACAGTTAAAAAAAATCTATCCAGAAGGTAGTGGGAAACATTTCACTTTAAAAGATGGAGTTGTGGGGTATTGAAGAATACATAGTAGCTTTCTGTTGTCACATCCATGATTTGACTCTGAAGTGAGAAAGGCGGAAAGCTGGTAACTTGGTGTTTTAAAGAGTAAAACAGCCATGCTACAGAGTGCCTACTGAAATAGTAGGAGATCCTGAGGATGACTCAAGACATGTTCAGTTCTCAGCCCAAGCTGCCTGAGATATTCACCCATAATGTAACTCTACAGAGGCAGCCTCCAACCCTGTGCCTCCTCACAACCCAGGTGTCCATGGCTTTCTCTCCTGTGACTACTGCCAGCTCTTGGATGCCAACCACTGTGTAGGAGATGACACTAACCGTAATCTTTCAGTTACTTCCCAAGTCTGGGGAGTAGAGCAGTAGTGGGAAGAATCTTTTCTAGAAGCAGAGGATGCTAAGCATCCAGATCTGAGCCATAGTCCAATTTATCCTACTGCCTCTGGGGAATCAAGAAAGATCCATGCAATGGGAGGTCCTTCTGAATATATATTGCCTTTATTGGTTAATGAATGAAGAAGCTGCTTTGGCCTGTGATAGTAGAGTAGAGCTAGGTGGGGAAACTAAACTGAATGCTGGGAGAAAGAAGGCGGAGTCGGTGAGAAGCCATGTAGCTGCCAGAGGAGAAAGACACAAGCCGCCAGACAGAACCTTGCGGGGAGACCACAAGCCTCATGGTAAATTATAAAATAATAAAAATGGGTTAATTCGTGATGTAAAGTTTGCTAGGAATACACTAGAGTCATTGACCAAGCAATGTTGTAATTAATATAGTTCTTGAGTGCTTGTTTCAGATCTGGACAGCCAGGGAATGAACAAGCAGCTTCCCCCAACAGATCCAGTTGCAGGGTCTCCACTGTGGGGAGTGTAGGAAAGCTATAGTTCAGGTGCTTAAGGCCACTGAATGAGAACAGAGTTGCTGAGGGCACATCAGAGAATTCTGACCAACATTCTGCTATGGTCATAATGCTTGTGTGGCCCTTTAAATTAAAACCATGTAGGGAGAAATCTTTCCCTTTAATTCTTCTATTTTTTTTTAAAATTTTGTTCTTTGAGGCAGGATTTCTCTTTGTAGCCTTGGCTGTCCTGGAACTCTGAAGACCAAGCTGGCCTCAAACTCACAGAGATCTGCATGTCTCTGCCTCATGAGTGCTGGGATTAAAAGCATAAGCCACTACTTCCTGACTCATTCTTCTATTTCAAAGCAACACAAATGAGTCCCTTCTGCTAATTTTTGAAAAGCTCAATGCTTACTGCAAAAAAATATTTTCATCATTTCTTCATTTTTAGATTAATGTTCAGAGGCATCAGCATGTTAAATTGGTCTTTTCAGCTGCTCAAAGTTTTGCCCAACCTTTACAAATTCATGGAGGCCTGGTGTCAAGATAAAGCATGGTGTCACAAATCATTGGTTTATTCGTGTTCTAGATTTCAGTTCTCCAGCCCCCATCAAGAAATCATAAAATAAGCAACGTACCCTTGGAATGGCATTGAGGAATCTGAGGCCATGGCCTGAATCATTGTGGCTCTAAAAACAACCCCAATGTGTAAGTAACAGACACAAGTGCAACTCGGCTTTTCAATTATCTGGAAGACAATGAATTCCTCTGTAAATTATAATAGGTTATTAAAATATACAGATATATGTTTAAATTCCTGCAAAATATGTTAACAGTGAATGAAATGTTTCCATACCTCTGATATTGTGTTCATATTCAGCTTTATCTTAAAGCATAAAGTGCCATGGGCTGCCTGAGTATGAGCATTGGTTGTGATTTCTTCGATGTCCTCTGTATTTTAGATATCATTGCTCATTTAATTTCAGGACATGAGATTTTATGGTTCAGTTCAGGGTTCATACATCCATTATAAGCAGTGATGGGACAGGGCACCCAGGCAACCAGTGGTCCTTAGTACTCTTCACTAATATCTTAGTAGGGGTTTTATTGCTGTGAAGAGACACCATGACAATGGCAACTCTTATAAAGGATAACATTTAACTGGGGCTGGCTTACAGTTTGGGTTTAGTCCATTATCATCATAGTGGGAAGCATGGCAGCATGCAGGCAGACATGGTGTTGGAGCAGGAGCTGAGAGTTCTACATTTGGACCCACAGGCAGCTGGAAGAGACTGCCACACCAGCCATACTTGAGCATCTGAGACCTCAAAGCCCATCCCCAATGACACACTTCCTCCAACAAAGGCGCACCTACTCCAGCAAAGCCACACCTTCTAAAGTGCCATTCCCTATGAGCTTATGGAGTTACTTTCTTTCAAACCTTCACAACTAGCTTCTCCTGTGTTCCACTTCAGGCACTTCCTGTGGCTCTTGGAGGGGAGAAACCACACGGCTTTCTAGGAAAATGAGTTTCTAGGAAAAACATGCACTTCTAGGTCAACATTTAAGCCATGGTATGAGATCACAGAAGCTCTCTTTCCTTATAGTGGGCTAGCTAGGAAACTTCTAGATAATTCCTGTTCTGTCAGCATAGATTGTGGAGTTGAGGATGATCCAGAGCATCAAAAAGAAAGTAAAATCCCATACTATTATCCACTGACACACTCTCCCTATAATATTCAAGACTGTTGCCAAGTAGAATATACCGCCTGTCTTAGAGAAAGCACTTAAACCCCTAAGTGTGCCACCTTTTCTCCTGACATATTTTAATTTCCCTTTTGGTTGGTCATGTAACATCACACCAATGTCAATGACAAGCTTTTACACAGGTGTGAATAATCCTATTTCTATACACATTTGAATATCTTTCATCAATAGTCAAATTGGGGTCAGTAGCATTTTACATCTTTTTAACTCATGCCTCAGTTTCTCATCAGTGGTCAGGAGGGGAGATGAAAAGTGTACACAGAAGGGTAAAGGTAGTACCTGGGACCTTTGGTGACTCAGATGGAGACTGAGAGTCTACCAGGTGCTAGCCTTTTTTCTTTTTCAAAAAGATAAGATTATACCGTACAAAACAATCTTGTAATCCGAAATGAACTCTGAGGTCTTATTGATGGTTTCAACACTCAAGTCCTTAATCTTTGTTTTAGTTAGGGTTTCTATTGTTGTGAAGAGAAACCATGACCACAGCAACTTTTATAAAGGAAAAATATTTAACAGGGAGGCTTACCTTTTCAGAAATTTAGTCCATTATCTTCATGGTACATCATGGTGGCGTGCAGGCAGACATGGTGCTAGAGAGAGAGCTGAGAGTCCTACATCTCGACGTGCAGATAACAGGAAGTGGTCTGTGTCACTAAGAGTAGTTTGAACATAGGGGACCTCAAATCCCACCCCCACCATAACACACTGCCTCCAACAAGGCCTCACTTACCCATATCTCCTCATAGCACCACTCCTTTTGGAGGCCATTTTCTTTCAAACCACCACAATCTCCTATTTCACAAACATTCTAAGGGAGCAAATGTCATGAGTTAGGGAAAATAAGATAGTGAAATCACATACACCTGGGGTCAAGTTCTAATGCTCAATTGATCGGTTGTAAGAGTTGGAAGAAACAGCTTCATTCTTCTATCCTTGCTCCCACTGCTGTAGAAGTAGGGTAGCAAGATACTGCTGTAATGGTTCAATCAAGTACTGCCCACGGACTGCTTAGTGCACAGGAGGGTGTTTGGCACACTTGATAGGTGTTCAGTAAAAGATAGAAGTTGGTTTTGGTTTTTTTTTTTATGATTACTACTTTGAGAAATTGGTAAACTGTAAGCACCTCGAAGGTAGAAAAAGTCATTGTAAAAACAAGCAAGACCAGCGTTTGCTTGACTCTCAACCTACTTGCAGGGGACATGATTGAGAGGTGCAGGCAGCATCTGAGCAGGCAGTGCAGCAATACAGTTTTCTCCAGGGAAATTTCTTGTTTCCGCCAGAGGGTGGGACACAGAACGGAGCTCTAGCGGCCCTGCTACTGCCTCCAGAGCAGCACACACTGGTTAACCACAAAGGTGGAGACAGGCTGGTAGAGAGATGGTGGCGGGCAGGGCTTGGGAACAGACGGGACTTGGTTTAAGTCCTAGCCTTTCCTCTTCCCAGCTGGACAATACAGAGGAAAAGAGTCTCTTAGCGCTCATATCGCCCATCTGCAGGAAGCTGTTGGCAGTCCACAGGGGAGTGGATCCCCCAGAGGAACTAACTAACTGGGCTCCTGCACTAAGAACAGCTTACCTGGAGTAGGAATCTGACGTGTGCACTCACTGGTCCTTTCCATGACCTCATAGACTAGAACCGCCTCAGTGAAATAGGTGGAATAATTGAGGCACGGAGAGATAAGGGCCCACATCTGGCCAGCAGTGGAGCTTTGAATCTGGCAACTTTCCAGAAGCTGAACTTTTAACCACTGGACGGCACAACTTGTGGTGGCAGAAGGGCGAGTGTTCTGAACGCAGGCCTTCTAAAGTACCTCCCCACATGGAAATCCCGTTGTCTTTCTGCTGTAACTGCTGTACATCAATCAGGATGTCATCAAAGCCACTTCCCTTCAGAAACCCTCTTCTGTCTCCTCAGCCTGCAAGAGACACCTAGACCCTGCTTTGGCTCAAAAGCATCCACTCCTCCCTTGGGCCCACATAGAACAGCGGGACCTCCCAGGCAGGATAGCCCACCCTGGAGATGAGGACAGTTATCTGAGATGGATCATCTTGTACGAACCAGCATGACAGATGACAGCAATTAACAGCTAACTTCTTATCAGACCACCCACCTTGCAGGACAAGAGCCAAGAGAATGACAGGCAGGTCTGAACCCTGACTCAGAATGTTTAATTATGCCGTCTTCTTGCCCCTGCTCCAATCTTTTATTAAAAGCTCCTATCAGTACTGTAAAGACAAAGACAAGAACTTGGGGACATTGCCACCCTGTATCTATTACTCTTCCTAATGCACATTGATTAGATCCCCTTTCTCTTCGCCATTCTTTGCCTCTTTAATTGGTATCCTGGAATAGATGTTGAGGCTATGGGATGCCTTGGCTTTTGTCCTAAAAGTTGGTTTGCTAGCCCACCAGTTGTCTTCTTTGGAAACCCTATGACACTAACTTAAATGCCTTAAATGGTTGTCTGCTACAAAGATCTATTGCTATTTAAGGAAGATTAAGGTCTTTGAGCTGATACCATTGTAAATATTCAACAGGGAGCACACAAATTTGTTATTATAAATGCCCCTTCCTCATCAATATGTGGTGGGAAGGGGTCACTCGAACAAAGCAGTGTGTTCAGTTGGCAGGGCAGGTGCCAGAAAGTCCGGGGGTGTCAGGAACCAGTGGGCATCTCTGTTATTTTAGGAACTCCTGGCCTGGACTTCAGGGGGATTGTGATAAGTCACTTTTGACACTTTCAAAGTTCCAAAGGAGCCATAAAGAGGTGCTGGCTCTCTGACACGGCAGTTCCTCATGGTTCTCTTGAGAATCACATCTACATAACACCTGTCACACACTAGTTGTTAGTGACTGGGCATGTACTAGTAGAGTGGTTAGTGGCCTCCATGGGGTTTGTGCATCCAGGATTAGAGAATAACATGCATAAAGACCATGTTTCCAGGTCCTGTCAAATCTGGTGATAGCCTGGAGTAGGCCACAGTATAACTGATTTCAAAGTGTAGTGTGCGTGTGTATGTGTGCGCACACGCACATACACACACGTGTGTATAAGTGAGTCATGTCTGGTGGCTCTAACAAAATGGCACAGACTGGGATGGGGTGAGGTGAGGCCAGGTTAAACAACAAAAATGTATTCATTGGGGCTGGAGAGATGGCTCAGTGGTTAAAAGCATTGCCTGTTCTTCCAAAGGTCCTGAGTTCAATTCCTGGCAACCACATGGTGGCTCACAACCATCTATAATGAGGTCTGGTGCCCTCTTCTGGCCTGCAGACATACACAGACAGAATATTGTATACATAATAAATAAATAAATATTTTTTAAAAAATGTATTCTTCGTGACTTCCGGAAGCTGGCATTCCAAGATAAAGGTTCTGGCTGATTCGGTCCTTAGTGGAGCCTTTTCTCATCTTGCAGGTCAGTTGTCTGCTTGCTGTGTCTTCACATGGGGTGCGCACCCCTTCATGAGGTATGCTAACAGCTTCCTGCTCTTTCTGGTTTCTGGGCACCTCAGCATTTCCTTCTGTTACCTTAACCCAGGCTTTTTCCCTGTCACCACCAGACACTGGGTAGCTCAGGGCACTGGAGGATGTTTAACAGCATTCCTGGGCTGTGTTCACTGTGTGCCATATGTCACCTAGATGCACAGCACAGGGCATGCAATTAGTAATCATAATAATATGTGAAGCTTGGCTTTCACTTTTAAAATGAAATCGTCATTTATGACCATTAAGTGCACATTTGTTATAAACCTTAGGGAATGAGAGAAAGCATGAAGTGTTTCTTGAATACAATTTCTTTATTTTACTGCATTTTTCAGATGTGACTTTCAATATTAGTTTAATATTATTTTTATATAATTTAGATAATACAGCCATGTGATGCTACAGTGTTTTAGGTAGCCAAACAGATGTCAAAGATCACAGTGTCACGCAGTACTGTGGAGTGGCCCTTGTGTTCTATTGTTGCTCAAGAAAAACAGATGTTCATATCTGAAACGTCATCTTAATTTTTTTGTCCTGTTTTTTGTTTTGTTTTTCTTTGGTTTAGGGTATTACCCTGAGGGGAACACTAACCTAAAATTCATTATCTAGGCCAAGCTGCCTTTGAACTGATGGTAAGTCTCTTGCCTCGGGCTCCTGAGTGCTAGGGTCACAGGCTTGTATCACTGTTCTTACCTAATCATCATTTTAAATCATAATTTAATGACACTGTTGCTGTTTTCTTAACCACGAATGTCCTTTGAGGACAATGTCCTTTCAACGTCTATTTCACTTTTTTTTAAGGTCAACAGAGTATTCTTTTACTTTGTTAGTGGAAAAAATTATTTATATGTTCCTTGTTATAAATTTTTTCCTCTTATTGCCATTCTCAAACTATGTTGAAATCAACACCCATCACAGATTTACACAGTTTGACAGGCCGGGTTCTATGGCAGAGTTGGAGCCAGGTGACCAGAAGGCCTATGCGTTTTAAGTCCCAACAGACCTACCAAAATTTCCTGCCCAGACCAGGTAGCTGAGAATGCCAGTTTGCTCAAGCCCCAGTGGCACTATGCACCGTCAGCCTTTTAAGTTGGAAGAAAATAGCTCATTATCATTTGAATTTTCATTTCCATAATTACCAGTAAGGGTGAACATCTTTTCCTGTGTTTATTGAATTTTGCTTTTCTTCTGCAGACTGCTTATTAGTTTACAAGTCCATTTCTCTGCTGAGTAGCTTGTCTTTCTCAAACCAATCTGTGCGAGCTCTTTGTAGATTCTAGGTGCACAACCTTGATTTATTGTACATAGTGCAGGTCCTCTATTAGTCACCTATCCTTTTAACTTTGCAATAGCTGCCATTGTCCCAAAACTATATCTTTTTATAAAATGACATCTGTCAACTATCTTCTTAATGGCCGAATGGTTATTTAGCATGACTTCCAGAACGCTAGAGCACCGTAGCTAAGATACTCCCAAGTCTGAATACTCTCTTGAACTGGGGATGTTGGGAAAAACTGGGGAAGTAAAGAGCTTTTCCTCCACTCCCGCTGTACAGTAACCGACACAGCAATCTCTCCTTGCATCCAATTCTGCAACAGACACCCACTGGGTGTCCTCTACTCCAATTCACTGCAGCTACTATCTACCTTCAGATCATCAATCTAACAGACCAAGCACTCGGGCTCTAAGACTCTGCCTCCTCACTCTGGATACCAGTTCCAAACCCCAGGTTGTTTTATCTGCATTGATAAACCAGCTCTAAACAGAGACTCCCACAGACCTTCATCAGGTTTCTTTGATATACTAGACTGACTCACAGATGTCAAGGGAACATGTTTATACCACATACAGTCTAGGGCTCTAGTTCAGTTGGTGGAGTGCACGCATCATACTTTAACAGGCTCAGTTCCCAGCCCTGCATAAACCAGATATGTGGTGCATGTCGGAAATCCTAGAACTAGGGAGATGGAAGCATAAAGGGGTTCAGAATCATCCTCTGCTATGTCAGGGATAGCCTGAGCTAGCTACGTGAGATCCTTAAAATGGAAACAAAACAAAGCCCTTATGGTACCGATAAAGAAGTTAATAGGGAGATGTGTTCAGGAAGAAATTGGAGCATCCATGGTCTCCAGGGGACCTCTACCTTATCAGCTAGGCAGAAGGAGCCCTTTAAGTTTTAATGGATGCTTTATTGTATAGCTATGAGTGATCACATCTTTTCTCCCTAGAGGCTGGGGAGTACGACTAAAAGTATTTTTTAATTTTGTTGAGGTCTTTTGGGGACCCATCCAAAAGCTACCCAGGGGCTCTCAGCCATCAGTCAACTCATTAGCATATAGGAAGATGCCATCCTCTTAGAGATTTCAAAAATTTCTGGAGTTGTATGCTAGAAAACAAGATTAATACCAAATATATGCATTTCACAATATCACATCTGTGTTTTACTTTTCTCCTCTCCTATTAATGGGGTATTCTTTTGCTCAAGAAAACAAGATCTATACTTACGTCAAACCCAAACCCAGAATATCCGTATTTGTTCCCTTCAGCTGAAAACAAGAAAGAGTGAAGGCTTCTTGTCTCAAAGCAGGCAGCTGATTCAGCACACACACAGCTGATTCCTCCGTGAATATAACATTTTTAATAAGGAAAGATGACTAGACCATGAGAGTGAAGTGTGTGGAACAGGTCACTTCTTTAAAAGCAAGCCCTTTACACTGTGAGTCCTGTGGTGACCCTTCCAATGAGCAGTCATTCAGAAGTTGCCAGTCTGTGAATGGAACATTACCATTTTTTACTGTTCTTGTAAATCATGGAGCTATAAAGTACCAATAACAGATAACTTTTCAAAACTCACGCAGGTGCTAAATGGCCCATCAGGATTGGAACCCAGGTGTTCTGGTACCAAGTTTTCATGGTCTGTAATGTGTTTACAGAGTCAAGGAATGTGAGCATTCATGTGTGCGTGTATGTGTGTGTGTGTACACATGTGCACTTCTTGGTCTTTATGTATATGGCTCTGTATGTGTTTCTATGTGGAAGTGTGCAGGCACATGTGTGTGCTTGTAGATATTTCTGTTTATCTGCATGTATGTTTTTCTCTGTGCATGAATATTCACATGTTCATGCTTTACAGGCTTCTGACTTTTTAATAAATATATACATATGAATCTGTCTGTGAGTCTTGGAAGACAAGTAGAGGAGAGACCAGTGGGACAAAGTGTGCTTAACCATCCGCAGAGACTGAGAATGGGTGGGCAGGATGGAGCTAGGGAGGAAGAACACAGCATATACTTCCCATGTGCTAGCGCAAGGTCTTGCCTTGTGTCATGGCTCTTGCTCTTCAGGACAGACTGACTCTAAAGCTATTATCCTTTGCCTCACTCAGGTAATGTTCCATCTTAGACTCCCTAAGCCCTTATGATGGGCCTGGTCCTTCTCTTTCATACTTTGTGATCTCTGTGTGTGTTACCCTCTAACATAAGCTTCGAATCAGTCTCGGCAGTCCTAGGACAGTCACAACTCTCTGACAATGGCCAGCTCTCACTCACTGCGTTCTGTCTTCCAGATACTGTCTAAGGCTTTACAATATGAGCACTTTTAGTACTCCCTAGAACGAAGAGAAACCATTGTCAGCCCCACTTCACAGGTGAAGAAAAAAGGATAATATAACTAAGTTACTAAGGTCATGCCAGGTGCCTGAGAACTCTCAGTTGATGAGTGACCGAATCGGCATAGATTTTGTGTCGTTTGGCTTCAAGCACATGCTTCCACTCATAAATGTAGTGTCTATGTCAGGCTCACAAACATCAGTTAAGTGAAAGGTCTTGGCTTATTTATCCTGACAATGATTCTTTCAAGAAGACACAGCTTTATGAGAAGACAGGTATGGCTAGGCAGAGGACCAGTCTGCCTTACCGCCCAGGTCTATACTTTGAAGTCCTTTCTTTCAGAAATACATTCACATAAGTAACTAACTGGGTGAGGCCTAAGAGACAGGTGAGTGTTTGGGCAAGTAATCAGAGGAACAGGCTGGTGGCACAGGAGTGATGTGGACCCAGCCAGGCTGAGGGCTGTTTCCCATCGTCACTTTTTAGGAGAGGTCACTCCTTACATTCTCTCCCTCCCTTTCTTCCATGGAAAGCTACATCCTGTGTGTGAGGTGTGCATGTGTGTGAGGGAGGGGAAGAATGAAATAATGGTGCCAGGAAAAAGCAGTGTAGCTGGGCTCAAGTTCTAGTTTGCCTCCTAGGGTTGTCGTGAGAGTGAATGAGGTTAGCTCACAGACAACTCTTAGGACGATCTGTAGCATATGAAGTTCTCCAACACTGCTGCTGTTATCTTATGTGTATGTGCAACTCTCGGACAGTGCAATAGATGAGGAGCCAAGGCCCCAGAGCTCCGGTCCCTTCTTTTTCATGTAAGCATGTGACTTTCTAGTTTTAAATTAGGGGACGTGCTAACCAAGAAGATGGACAGATGGGGTGGGACATGGGTAGATAGATGGAGAGATACTTTGATTAATTGAGAGATAGTATAAGGCACTGAGTCACAGCATTGCAGGGGGTGAAAAGTCCTGTAGCCTAGCAGGGTAGGCTGGCAGAGGGGAGAGGATGGAGCTGATGCAGCAGTTTGGACCTGAAGTCAGTTTGCCAGCAGAATCCCTAGTTCTGAGGAGGTCGGGCTGTTTCCTGTAAGACTGTCAATGGATTAAGAGATGCCCACCCACACGATGAGGTAGACTTTGACTTGGTGATCATCTACTGATTTAAATGTTAATATAGGTCTTAAAAGACTCTCATAGGAGCATCTATATAATTTTGACCAAATGTCTGGGTAACCTCATGTAGATATAGTTATATTTTCAATTAACTACCATAAAGAAGAACTTAGCATCAAAAATATCTGTAGTGAAGGGGAGACAGGATCCTTTGGGCTTCTTGGCTGTCTCAAGGGAATAAAGAAAAGGAAGCAGATATTAGATGTCATTCTTTGTCCTCCACACAAGTGCCCAGCAGACACGCACCTGCACATTTGTGCTCATTTCCACACATACGTTACATTCACACACATACAAAGCGTTCGCAGTGTATATATTTTCTATTAATATATTTCACTTTATTAGTATGATTTTGAACCATAGATTCTCCTCTCACTATTAAGAACCACTCCTGTCTTGTAGATTGCCAATCCTGGGTGGACATGACAGGGTCTCATGAGGTTGACAATTCCTTTGGCCTCAAGTCTCCCACCTGCTGGGAGTACAGATGAGAGGCACCAAATCCGGGGACAAATATTTCAGAAGGTACAAAGTAAAGACGAATGTTGGAAGACAACAATATCTTTCTGACAGCAATTTGGCAGAGTACTTTTTTAATTATGCCTTTTGAAGTATCAGTTCTATTTTCTACCTTACCATTCTTAAGAATAACTTTGCATGTAAGCAAAAAGGCATGTGCCAGGATGCTCATTATAGCATTGTAAGGAAATGAAAACCTAGAAATAGCCAAATTGTTACTGGCAGAGAAAAACAAGCAACTAACAAAACATTAAAGAGACACTGACAGCTGTCAAAATGTATGTCTGATGTACAAAAATAATCTCCTTAGAAGTCTATGACATAGATATATTAACAATGATAAAATAAATGTCACTTACTTAAAAGGTCCCAATTTCCAAGTGTGCATTAGGCTATAAACACAAAAAAATTAAATGAAACCTGTCATCCTGTTAATTAGTGCCTCTAGAGCAGTGTGGTTCTCAACCTTCCTAGCACTGTGACCCGTTAATACAATTCTTCATGTTGTGGTGACCCCCCAACTGTAAAATTATTTTCGTTGCTACTTCGTAACTGTAATTCTGTGCTGTTATTAACTATATTGTAAATGTCCGATATGCGGGATCATCTAGTATGCCGCCAGTGTGAAGGAGTCATGGCTCTAGCAGTCCCAGTGTTCATCTGTAACATTTGAATTTTGCTTTGTAATGAAGAAATACTGGTAAGTTGTCACCTAATTCAAATCTAATGTTGCAAGCTTTATATTTTCCAAGCTATCCTTTAATTTCAAGTATTAGAGATTGGTCATGAACCCTGACATGTTACCTACAGGCATTGAAGGGCCCATTATTAGAGAGTTTATGCCGCATTTCCAATTGAAATTTATACTGAAAAGTTAAATACTAGATATGTACAATATTAGTTTAATCTACAACATAGAACATCTCATCTCTTGGCAGAAAGTGGCTGTAATTTATATGAAGTCAGATCCTGGTGATTTGATAAGATTTTTCTCCCAGTTTAGATACTATAAATAGATACGAGGCCTAATTTTAACTCCCAGGATAGGGATTTGAAAAGCAATGATATATTACCCTTTTCTAAAACGTTAGCTGTGCTTCAAAGCAATCCTGAATACAGTAGGCACCGTCCCTCAGAATTGCACAATATTAACCAAGGGAAAGCGAAGGCAATAACGCCATGATCTAATAAACACAGTTGCTATGAGAGAGCTAGCAAACAAGTGGAAATATTTCTCTATAATTTCATTAAAGAAATGGAAGGGTCCTCGAGGCAACCAAAGACTAGCAATGATTTTTGGGTACTTTTATTACACTGATCAATAACACATGTGCCTTTTATGAGAGAAACCATTGCTTTTGAGAGAAAAGAGAGCAGACATGATAATAAAATGACTATATGTGTACTTTGATTCGTACATATGAGTCTAAATGACCTTTGTCTGGGTAGGGGAAGAGGAGGGAAGAATTTTAAGCAGCTGTCCTCATCGTTGAGGGCATCTCTCTTAAGCCAGTCAGCCAGACACCTGGCCCATTGACAAGAGCGCAGATCTAAGAGGAAGTTCCATTCCATCGGGGTGTGGTTTCCTTGGTGTTTTCTGTGGTGTTGGTGTGTATCTCTCCCTTCTCTCTTCCCCCCTCCTCCCCATCCATTTCTCTGAGTCTTTATGCCTGCCCCTTCAACACATTATCATTCTAGTTCTTAACCCTGCTGGCTTTGGGGTCTGTCACCCTTGAAGCAGCTACAGTGGTCCTTGAATCTGGGGTGGGCCACTTACTATCTGACACTAAGAAAACCATTATTCCCTAGAGACAGGCTGAGACTCTGAAACAAAGGAAGGAGGCTTGTTATTGACAAAGGAGGACACTTGTCATACCTACAAGCCCCTCTGGTGATACTGACCTCACAATCTGTCCTCTGCTTTCTGTTACTGCAACAGAGTAGGGAGACAGAGTGTCTGAATGCATTGGACAGGTTCTGCAGAGAGCTGGCTGTAGGAAGTGAGAGACAGGGTCAGAGGTCAGCTCTTAGTCATCCATGAGTCAATGTGGCTCAAAGGTGCTGGATGGGTGAGGAAAGAGTCCCAGGAGGAAACCCATCATTTCCCAATCCTGTTTGAACTGTAGCTTTGAAGACAACCAATAAAGAGCGAAGTCTTTGGGGTCAGCCTCCATTCCTTGGAACCTGACATTTCTGTTTCATGGCAGCACGGGAGAAACCAGAATAGGGTTCTAGGTACAGTGGATTTACTGCCTCTTTTGATGCTCTCTGAAGAACTCATTCGGCAAGCAGCTTAATCAAATGGTGAAAACTAGGATGTAAAGGGGAAAAGGAAAGACAGAAAAAAACTTTGTGGCTTTACACATTTATTATTTTTAATTTTACTATTTGATTTACAATGCCAAAGCAAAATGCTAGTTTTAGTAATTTGAAATTTCCATAGCATAAAAGAGAAATGCTAACATCTATATTGTCATTCTATATTAATCAAGCAAAAAATAAAGCCAACAATTTATATGTAACCACTAAAAAATATGCTCTACAACATTTAAGGAGGAAAAATTACTGAAAGTATAACCATGAAAAACATATCATTATCTCAAAGTTGCTTATTAATAACAAGATAAAGAAAATCCAATATTATTCAAAAGTTTTGTACAAAATGAAAGACTCTGCCAAAACTCTGGAAAGTTGCAAATTGAATATTACTTAAAGAAAGATTCGGTTGACCCCAACCAACAAACACTCAGACCAGTGTCCCAGCTCATGTCTGCTTTGTTACAAAATTTCTCAGCTGCTGATAAATGGTAGGCACTCGAAGGGAAGGGTAAAGAAAGAAGAATTATAAACTAACACTCAACATTTTCCTCCATTTCAATCTTCTTAAGCAATTTGTTTTTGTGTCTTCTTAACATTGAGGGTTAGCGCTTGAGAAACTTCCTTGGCTTGATTTGCTTGCTGCGTCTGGGGCATTAACTGCAGATCAGCTTCAGAGCCTGCATGGCCAGCTTGCTTTTGACTCCTCCAGCGGACGCGGATGGGGTATCTAATGCAGACTTAGCATCACATCGGGCATGTTCGTATGCTGCTTTTCAGAACGTCTTTGGGCTAGAGTAAGAAATCGTCTTTGCTACAGGGGCTTGCCTTTGTCGATCGTCATTTTCATCCTCCTCTGGAGGGCTGCAGAGGTGTGGAGGAATGCTTTCTAAATGAGTATAGCTTTATTGGATTTGAAATTTTAATGTCATGAATAACTCTGGGTATATCTCAGGTCGTAAAAGATTCAGAGCTCAGATATTTTTTAGTGCTGATCCCATAGAAAATCCATGTATTTTTGTACTTAAAAAGAATATTGTGAAATTATTTCTGTAAATAATATAAAGATCATAGTATTATGCATTTACTAGTGCCAAGCACATCCAATTGGTTTCTTTGATATAAGATTTCTATCGATTTCAGAGTCAGTTCATGAGCTCAACACAAGGCAGAGGGAGAACATGCTTGTCTTCCAAGCACACAGAACCCTCCTGCTATGTGGACACAGAACCCTCCTGCTATGTGGACACAGAA
>JAQHUG010000021.1:7526597-7568395 GCA_028555095.1 Dicrostonyx torquatus
TGTGGACACAGAACCCTCCTGCTCTGTGGGCACAAAACCCTCCTGCTATGTGGACATAAGGAGAATTGATGGGAGTGGGAAGACCCAGCCTTGCCACATTCAAAGTCAAGAAAACATCAGAGTCCCTGTCTGCTTTAGACTCACAGCCAGGGCTGAAGTGTGCATGGCCACCCATCTAGTTTTGGAAGCTAAGAAGCCTATGCACATCAACACAGTTAATAACTCAGCCAGCCTGAGAGCCCTCAGGATCTACCCTTCTGTTTTCAGCATGGACCTGGGCAGCTCATCTCTGCACAGTCCAGAAAATAGGTACATGAAGTTTGAAGGCCAGCCGGGTCTACTCAGACTGAAGGAGGGTGGGGCTTTGTAAGATGCTCCCCACATGGCCTGCATCTGTTCCTTTGACTTGTAAGCAAATGTTAAGTTTTGCATGAAGAAAATAATCCAGTTTCTTCATTTTACTTTCCTGCTCAGAACATGTAAGCACCAAGACCTGAGCTTTCTAGCCTAAGACTCAGTTTCCAATTGATTCTGGCAAATAGGGAGTAGGTCCAGCATGTCCTCCCTTATAAGAACCCTGCTGTTGTGCAGAATCTCTGATGACCCAGGAGGCCAGAGACTTTGCTTTTTCGGCAGATCAAATCAAAAATAGATGGGGAGAGAAAGTTCAGGATGAAGGGGCCTGGTAATTCCCTACGACATGTTTTCTTCTGAGAGCCTGGAGCTCATCCATAGCTGGACACCTCCCTAGAGTTATGGCAAGCTCCCGGACTTTATGCCTCTGTAAATGTCTCTTTCTAGGTTGAACTGATAAAGACTAACAAGTCTAAAGCATAGAACCCACATGCAATTTAATTCAGTAAGCATTTGGGTATCTTTTTATGTCAGGCATTGTATTAAAACCTGGGGTATAAAGATGAATAAAATAAAACTCACATATAAAAGGAGCTCATCCTTGCAGAAGAGGAAATATTTGCATAGCAATTACTGGGAGAGAGGTATGACCAGAGTTTAGATCGAAAAGGAAGTCAGACAAAGCTTTAGATTCTTTTCACAAGATGAGCCAAGGTGAGCCCTGCAGGATAATCAGGACCATATCAGATATGAACTGGGAAAAGCCATTTAACAGAAGAATTAATAGAGAGAAAGGTTTGAGGCAAAGAAAACCCTGTTTTTAGAAAATAATGGCTAGCAACAAGGGTTCCCATGTAATTTGAGCAGATAATGAATGACCAAGTGTCTTAGTCAGGGTTTATATTGTGAGGAGACACTATAACCATGGCAACTCTTATAAAAGAAAAACATTTAATTGGGGTGTTTCACATTTTCAGAGTGCAGTCTGTTATCATTACGGTTCAACATGGTTGTATGCAGGCAGACATGGTGCTGGAGAAGTGAGAGTCCTACATCTTGACCCACAGACAACAGGAAGTGGTCTGAGTGTCACACTAAGCAAAGCTTGAACAAAGGAAACCTCAAAGTCTACCCGCACAGTGACGTACTTCCTCCAACAAGGCCACCCCTACTTCAACAAAGTCACCCCTTCTACTAGTGCCACTCCCTATAGGCTCATGGACTCCAGTTGCCAGTTACATTCAAACTACCACACCAGGGATAAGGTTTGCAAGTAGAGAGGAACTCAGCTGCAAAGTGCAATGTCTGTCAGGCTATGGGAAGAAGACCATCATAGATGCCAAGCAAAGGAGTGAAGAAATGTCTCGTTCTAGGAAGTTCACCTAGGTGGATGTACAAAAACAGATGCAGTCAGAGGGAAGCATTAAGGACACAGAAAGGATGAAAGAGATGACATCTTCAGGATGCTTAAGGAGGTACTACCACCGTGATAGAGGAGATCTGAGTCTGTGGATGACTGAAGGCCAGTGGCTGTGATGGCCAATCATGACTGTCTGCTTGACTGGAATGAGGAACACCTAGAAGATGAGTAAAGTCCTTTTATGGGTGCACCTGGAAGAATTTTCCCAGAGGCAATTACCTGAGAGGAAATGCTCTCCCTGATTGTGTGGCCCCATGCCATAGGCCAAGGACTCAGATAAAAAGTGAACAAACGAGAGAAGGGAGCACATGGACACCAGCATTCTCTCTCTCTCTCTCTGCTCCCTGGTTGCCCTGAGCCAAGTGACTCTACTCCAGATTGTGCTCTTGTTTCCATGATGGCCTTCATCACCGTTGTCCACAGTAATGGAGACCGCTGGCCATGGACTGAAACCTCCGAAACAGTGAACCAAAGTGAATCTTTCCCCTTTTTAAGTTTCCCTCTCGGATAATTTTCCTAACAGTGTATGGATTAAGACAGCTACCAATGGAAATGGGAGGTTGCTGGCACAAGACAAAGAAGGGATCATCGATGAAGAGTTTCCCCATGGGCTCACACGCGGAGCTTCTTTTAAATAAGTACCTGTCGTGTGTCAGTATTTGTGTGTTTGTAAAAGAAAACACGAAAGAGTTATTGTCATTGCATGACAATAAGAGAATATGATTAAAAGAAAAACAGCTGTCAGTAGAGAAATGCCTTCATTTCAAAAGCTGAGCATCTTTTTCATCTCTGATAACCTCATTAAAAAACAGCTGTCACTTCTATTTTGTGTGTATGTATGTGTGTATTCCATTTGCTTCATCTAGATCCGTGAATGACAACTCAAGTTCCTTGTTGTTCCTAAAGCAGGGTTTTCTTGACCATCAAAGACCTATTTGAAAGTCAAGATTCCTTACAGAAGAATTTGTGGATAGCTGTAGAATTTGCCCTTTCTGCTTCATCCAATTGTATTTGGGGGCTACTGCAGCTTAGTTCAAGGGATGATCATTTTGTCCCTGTTTAGGAACCCTTAAACACACACAAAAAAAGTTTTATTTTAAATATTTTTCATGCAATATATATTGATCATATATTTCTTCCTCCCTCAACTTCTTCCAGAACCCACCTTCTTCTTCTTCTTCTTCCTTCTTCTCCTTCTCCTTTCCTTCTTCTTCTCCTTTCCTTCTCCTCCTCCTCCTCCTTCTCCTTCTTCTTCTTCCTCCTCCTCTTCCTCCTCCTCTTCATCTTCTGTTTTGATTTTTTTGAGACAGGGTTTCTCTGTAGCTTTGGAGCTTGTCCTAGAACTAGCTCTTGTAGATCAGGCTGGCCTTGAACTCACAGAGATCTGCCTGCCTCTGCTTCTGGAGTGTTGGGATTAAAGGCATGCACCACTATTATCTAGCTCAGAACCCACTTTCTTACCCACCTAACTTTATGTTTTTTCTCTCTCCCAACAAATAATTAAACCCACAGAAAAAAAATAAACAAAAATCAAAACAGACAAACAAGAAAGTCAACAACAGAGATTCAAGACAGCAGCAGCTGCCAGCATCTGGAGGACCACGGGCCACTCCAATGAGCCTGAGAGACCAATGAAGGGTTCCTGGGGTGACTTCCAGGTGTAGGATGAGCCTGAAGTGTGAAGCATCTACAAAATAATTTTTAAAGAGGTGGGTCTTAAGGGAAGATTTTTTTTAAAAAAATGCATTTTCATGGATTTGGGGGGAAATGGCAGAATGGAGTAGCATGGCAGAAAGAAGCAGAACTAGAGACGGGGTGGTGGGGCGCAGCTGCAGTGGACACAGGCTCATCTTCCTTCTCCTTCTGCTCCTGTTCCTGCTCCTGCTGCTCCTGCTGTTCCTCCTGCTCTTGCTTCTCCTACTCCTTCTGTTCTTGCTCCTCCTGCTTCTGCTGCTCCTGTTCCTCCTCCTGCTCCTTCTGCTCTTGCTCCCCCTGCTGCTCCTGCTGCTCCTCCTGCTCCTGTTGCTTTTCTTGTTCTGCTGCTCCTCCTGTTCCCCCTGCTCCTGCTCCTCCTGTCCTTCCTGCTCCTGCTGCTGTTTTTATGTAGCTCAGAGAACAGGGTGGTGTACAGCAGCTATCTGGAGCTCTGGAAGGTACTGTCTGCCCATGCTGTCCAGCCATATGATCACCTTGATTCCAGCAATAAGATATCTAAAGTCAGATGGTACATACCTTTAATCCCAGCACTCAGGAGGCAGAGGCAGGTGGATCTCGGTGAGTTCAAGACCAGCCTGGTCTACAAGAGTGAGTTACAGGACAGCCAGGTCTACACAGAGAAAAACCTGTCTCATAAAACCACCACCACAACAACAACAATAATAACAGAAAGATGTCTTAGGTAAAGAACAATAGAAAAGTTTATTTTCTGAATTAAGCCTCCTTGAAAGACTTCTGTGCTGCAGATAGAAGCTATGCTGATGTCTGTGGTCCATGCTACTATGGACAAGAAAGCTTCTTTTGCAGTGATATTGATGACTGCAGACTCATAACTGAGAATGAGAGGTGTGGAAAGCTTCTGTGTCAACCTCCTTTCCTGCCTATAGGAAGGAAGGAAGGAAGGAAGAAAGGAAGGAAAGAAGGAAATAAGGAAGGAAGGAAAAAGCAAACAAATAAACAGTTCATACAAGAAGCTATTGAAAAGACTCCTTAAAACTTGTGATAAAGGTGCTGAAGTGTACAGCTCTTCACAGCTGATGGCTTCTGGTGTGGGGAGGGAGGACTCAATTTTCTCTGAGGGGCTGACCACTGAGAGTCTGATCTTGCTCCAGTGAGTATAAGGGCAGCACAAATTGGACTTGGTGGGTTTTGTTTTTATTGGGGAAGGGCAGACCTGGGAGGAATATAAATTGAGTGTGATCAGGGTACATTGCATGAAATTCCCAAATAGTTAATAAAAATGTTATATTGGGGGTGAGGTAATTTCCCACTGTGGTAGAGGGAGTCATTAATAAAAGAAGAAGGGAAGGAAAGGGGCACAAAACCAGCTTCTTGGCTAGGGATGGAACTGTGTGTCAGTCTCTGTGCTAAGGAACCTTTAGGCCCTTGCTGAACACATAAGTTCACTAACTTGCAGAGATTCCTTGGTCCTTTCAGTGAAGATAGCAGACAGGAGATGTGGCATTTCCCAACATTGTGGCCTTTGCACAGCGCCACAGTTCTGATGCCGTGCTTCCCCCAGCTCAGCTGCTCCGTGCCCTGTGCTCCCTGCCTTGCTACAAATTTCTGCAGGGGTTATGATGGCAGTCCAAGCAAATGGTTTCCCCAGAGGAAGGTGAGGGAGAGCTCTTCTCGGGATGAATGGCCGTGCACAGGGCCTGAGAGCTAGAGTGAACGAAAGAGCAGTCTATAACATGAGCAGAACACGGCAGCTCTCGGAGGTGGCGCTTTCTTATCTCTTCCCTTTGATGGAAAACAACCCAAGTCGTGTTGCCTCCAGAGCAGCAGCTGATGGGAGCTAATTTCTCCCTGTGTCAGCTTTCACTGCCGCCGTAATAGAAAAATCAGACACAAATGACTTAAAAGTAGGAAGGATATATTTCAGTCCGTCAAGGCAGGGTACAAAGCAGAGCTGGGCTGTTCCCATCATGTTGGAAGACTAAAAAGGGGACACAGGGGGTCTTAAACAAGATACCACACAGTGACCAACTCCAGTGATCTCATTCCTCCAGGAAGGCCCTGCCTCCTAATGTTTACATAACCTCCCAAAATAGCACCACCATGGAGGGACCATGTTTTCAGTGCAGGAACTCTTTGAGGGAAGCACTTCAAGTGCAAATCATAGAACTGCCTTTTGTACCTGAAAAAGCATCAAAGGTCTTCAGTTTGTTTTTCTAAAGCCTCACATCTAACCCAGCAGCCCTGACTTCAGTATTCAAGCTTTGGTTTTTCTGGTGTGATCTTGAGATGACCCACAGAACTAGGAAAGCAAGCCCATGATTGGCGAGGAGTTCCCTGAAGACCCCACTCACAGTCAGTTACACGGAAAGAACCAAGGACAAGCAAGGCTGAGCTAGCTCAGCAAGCGTCACACATCATTAGGTACTTCAGAATGTCTTCCTCCCACACGCCACCTTAACTTTACCAGGTCATATCACAAATGGCAGGTGTCAGTTCAGCAGTGTGTGATATGAGGTCCTTTCAGTGGTAACAAAAACAACAATCAAGAAATTAAGATGCTTAGCCAATATACATATCTAAGTAGACGCAAGATTTGAATGCAGATCCTCTAACTCTTAATCTTCGCTAACTTCTATGTTATTCCAACCATCTTCTTACCTATCAACACATGACATAAGAGCTAACTCTTAATTCTTATCCTAAAATAATGTCGTCTAAACCAACCCATCTTTGCAGGCTTTTGAGACTCACTTGGAAGCCACAGCCGAGGCCTGTAAGGATCCATGTCTGTACATGCCCCCTTAGACCCTTGCTTTCTTTCCTCCGCCTTCTTCTTCTTCTTCCCTTTTCCCCAAGAGAAAACAACATATTATTAATTTTAATAATATATTTATAATATTAAATTAACACTGAATATTAAGTTGCTATTAGTAATTAACACATATTAGCCAAATTTCAGGGGCATGTGAGTGAGTCAGATTGCTGTCTGGAGGGACATATACATACAACCCTGTGGCTGTAGTTTCTCTGATGCTCTGGTCTCACATGGAAATTTGACTTTCCCTAGGACATTGACACTGCCTGGGAGACACTCAGGATTCTCAAACATTGAAAGGCTGATGTATTGTGTCCTACAGGCCGGAGAAACACTAATCTTCCCACAAAACATGAGTTCCTCCCCATAGCAAAGGATTGTCCAGCCCCAAGTGTCAACAGTGCTGCATGGACCAACCCTGGGCTCATCAAAACATCTATCATTTTCTGTAAGCAGGGACCATTAGAGGAATGGATGCCTTCTATTAAGCCTTCTGGTAGAATACTTCTAGGTCCAAGCCCTGTTTTATAGAGTTTCCTGAACGATGCATAGACAGTCAGGACTGGACCAGAGCGCAGAAGGCAGCAGGTCTCCACCAGGATCCAGGAACCACTAAGCAGGGAGGCCCAGCAGGTTGAGTGAGCTTGCAGGATGCTGGGTGCACAGTGAGTGTTGAGGCCTGTAAGGACCATGATGGAGGATGCAGGGAGCAGCACTCCTGAGCAGAGTTCAGGGGTCCTGCCCTTTCCTGCTGATGAACTGCTGAACTGTTCTTTCCCGCAGCTGAACCCTGCCCTCAGTAAGACTGTGGTGACTCCAGCAGGCTGACGTCTTGATAGACACATGGGCTCATTAATCTATTATCCTTTGTTCTTGCAAAAGAAACTTACACTTTCTTCCTGGGGTGATGTGGGTTCAAAGATGCTTCCTGAACATGGATGAGTTGGTGTGCTGATACTCCAGAGGATACAGAAAAATCCATCATGAGTTCTGGGTGTTGAATTCAATAGGGAGAAAGATTATTTTCTCATAAGGACTTCATAGCACCAAGAAATTATGATTCTAAAATGGGGCCATGAGCCAAAAGTGACAACAACATGGAGGAAAAGACGCTCAAAGGATTTCGTCTTCACCAGAAGAGCTTTAGGGGAGTAACATGTGAATTGAAAGGATACTTCAAGGCGCCTCCATAAGCCATTGCTTCCTGGGCCTACACAGGAGGCATCCTATACCTTCTTTGGACATTTTAAAACTTAGTTGTGTGTGTGTGTGTTCACATGTGTCACACATGTGCCAAGAGACACATGTGGAAGTCAGAGGACAGCCTCGGTATGAACCTCATGTTTGAGGTGGTCTCTTGTTTGCTGGTGTGTAGGAGAGGTCAGCTGGCCTGGCCTCCAAACTTCTAGGGCTTCTGTTTCTGCCTCACCTCCCAACCTAGCAGCAAAGGTGACAGGCACATGTTACCATGCCGGGTTTAGTGTGGATTCTAAAGATTCAAACTTGGGTCTTTGTGCTTGCACAGAAAGAGCTTTTAATTAATCAGATATCTCCACATCTATCATTTTTAAATCTTTTAAGGTAAATAATAGGCATGGACCAAAATCATACACAATTCATAAACGAATAACTCAAGAAGCTACCACAAAATGGATTGGATCCTCTCTTCTTCCATCACCCCTCCAGACACCTTGGACATCACCACTCTAGTCTTTCTTCAGCTAGGATCTCATTAAAATGGGATTTTATAGTTTTCACAAGTGATATCTTACCTCTTTTGCTCAAAATTATTTTTAGGAGAATCACCTAGTTTTTCCTTTATAACTGTAGTTACTCCATTTTCAGGGCTATCTACAATTCAATTCTGTGGATCACTACAACTTACTTATGCCCAAGTTTATACCATGTGGGTAGTCTCAAGTCTTGGGCAACTGCAAATGTCTTGCTCCTTTTTTGCAGGGGCTATTGCTGAGCATAACTGCCTTTTTCTACCAGTTTTGCCTTAGAATTAAATTTCTGAATACAATCCAGTGCCATGAAACCTATGAAGATTTAATGTCTGAGAATGTCCTCATGGTCTTTAGTAGGTAATGAAATCTTTTTCCTGTAACTGCGAGGTGAGTGACGCCCTGCCTAGTTTATTGTCAACTTGATACAAGTGAGGGTTTTCTGAGAAAAGGGAACCGCAGCTGAGAAACCGCCTCCGTAAGACTGGCCTGCAGGCAAGCATGTGTGGCATTTTCTCAATTAGTGATAGATGCTGAAGGTCAAGCCTGCTGTGGGTGGTGCCATCCCTGGGCACATGGTCCTGGGTTGCTTAAGAAAGCAGGCCACACAAGAAGTGGAGAGCAAGGCGCTCAGCAGAAATCCTCCATGGCCTCCAGGTTCCTGCTTTGAGTTCCTGCCATGACGTCACTCAGGGATGGTGTCTGACCTAACCCTTGTGAGCGGAAATGCTGTGGAGTAATCAATCCTTATGTACACTGTGGAAATGTGTTGCTCTCATTGTTAATAAAAGACTGATTGGTCGATAGCTAGGCAGAATTTGGGGGCAGAGAGAATGCTGGGAAGAAGAAGGGCAGAGTTTGAGGAGTCTCAGGAAATGCAGAGGGAAGCAAGATGAACATGCCATGATGAAAGAAGGTACAGCCACCTGGCAGAGGATAGATAAGACATATGGGTTCATATACAATGTAGCCGTTAGCTAGTAATCAGCCTGAGCTACCCACTGAGCATTTGTACTTAATATTAAGTCTCTTATGGTTATTTGGCTGGGACACAGAAAAACGCCACCTACACTGAAACAAAACCCTTTCCTCCCCAAGTTGCCTTTGGTCCTGATGTTCCACACAACAGAAAACAGAGACAGGTGAGATGTTCCCAAGCTCAGCAGTAATGAAGCAGGGCACCTGAGTGAGTGATGCCGGCATGCTGGGACAGGCAGGCTGACAAGACAGACAGTGATGTGATGGTCAGAGAAGATGTCTTCCCCGAATCACCACACACACCTGCTGGGGATACAGATGTGAGTTCAAACAGCAGTGACTCCATGCCCCAGTCTCTGCTTCCATCTGAGCCACCGACTTCAGCCAAATTTGGCCTATGTGCTCTGGCAAGCTTCTCTAATTTAACTCAGGCTCATGCCTGATTTATTAGGATTTTGTCAGCTTGCTAATACCCGTTATTCAGCCCCCGTCTACTTCATCAACAGCAGTTTAAACTGAGCCATCTTGAATCACTCACCAACAGTCCCAGAGGTTTATTTGGTCTTATATTTCTTAACGCAATTTATAGCATCCAAATATTGAGTTGGATGTTGGGCTGACATTCGTCAGGCCTACTGTAACATGCCCTTGACTTTCCTCTCACTGTCCCTGTCACCTGTCTTGGCAGTAAGGTGCTTCTGTCTCTTTTCCATATGATTTCCCCCCCCAAAAAAAAACCTCTTTCCCAGGCTTCTACTCCAGCCGTGCCTACTGGCTCCTCTACATGACCTATTAAAATCTCCCTCCTATGAGTATAGCAGAATGCCATTAGGAGTCATTTTATTGCTACATTCTTTAGTAAGACAATAATACGTGGTTTTTACCCTAGGTCCCCGAACTTTAGAGTCTCAGGTTCTTGGTCACCCAAGCAATGTCATGTATGGGCTCCATCTTGAGTAGAGAGCCTTAAGTCAAGTCAGTTATTGGCTGGTTACTACCATAAGCCCTGTGCCACCATTACCTTAGCACTGCAGGCAGGACACCATTGTAGATCAAAGGGTTTGTAGTTGGGCTGGTGTTGACGTTTCTCCTGTGCTAGCAAGCAGAGTACCTCCTGGTACTATGAACACTAGCCCACAGGGATAAATGTGCTATGTAGGCACCAATTCAAATTCTCTACGTTCAACAACTTGTGTAGGTGTTGTCTTCGGCAATAAGACCTTGCTGTCAGTTTGTGGAGAGCAATCAATAATAGCCTTGGAAATAACCTGGATTATTCAAGGGTTTCCATGGGACCCCTTTGGCCAACAACTCAATTGATGTAACCCATTCCCAGAAGTCTTCATTTGGTGATGAGGAATGTCCACATGGGGATCTGTCCCCCCTGTTTACTTGACATTTCTATTTAGATCACCTTCATATATGTATATTTTTTAGGAAGCTTCTGCTGTATTAGGCTTCCATGCTTCTCTTCAAATGACTATTCATTTCAGCTGTCTCTATATATATTCTCTCCATTGTCTAGCTCTTCCCCCCTCCCTACTTAATCCTTCTGTTTCAGTCCCCTCACCAAACCCCATCCATCCTTAACTCTATATTCTATTTCCCTTCCCTAGGAAGAGCTATCTGGTCTCTCTCAATCCCTTCCTCTATACCTAATCTCTATGGCTCTGTGGATCGTAAATTGCTTATCACTGACCTAACAGGTAATTTCTACCTATACGCAAGCACATATTCTATTTGTCTTTCTGGGTCTGAGTTACCTCATTCAAGGTGTTTTTTTCTTTTCTAGTTCCATCCATGTACTACAATCTTCAGTAATATTTCATTGTGCAAATGTAGGCATTCTGCTATTTCCACAGATGAGTGCCTTGCTTAGTCATCATCTATAGACTCATAGCCAGACAATATGCAAAGAGGGAGAGACCTTGGAACACTCAGCTCTGTGGAAGAGGAGGCAAAAAACATGAAGAGCCAAAGGGGCTGGAGAACACCAAGGAAACCTTGCCTTCTAAACACTACAGAATATATGTACTTATGAACTCACAGAGACCAAGGCAGCATACAGAGGCCTGCACGGGTCTGCATCAGATGGGACCCTAGAGCTGAAAGGAGAAGTGGACACATGCGACCAATCACTAACTCAGAAACTATCTCCAATTGATCGCCACTTGCAAGTGAAATTTTAGTTTCCTCCAAGGGAGTCTCATTAGGGAAACAAACTATTCTTAAGGGTAGAATACATGCCTAGCAGTAGACAGACAACAGAAAACAAACTCATCGGCATCTGTGGAGCTTCCTTGTCTCATGTCATGTCAGGACTTTGCCTTTTTCTTTTCTTTTTTAATTTAATGTTTTTTAGTTTTTTCTTTCTCTCATTCTACAGGTCCTTTGTGTATATACTAGGGCTTCCAGTCTTTTTCTTTATGAAATTCCTGAGCATGCAAATGAGGAGGTCTCTTATGTCCTTTCTTGGGCTCTTTTCCTTCTGTTTGCTTCTATTATTCTATTCCAATGTGTTTATTTTTATTTTCTGCTATTATATCTTATTTCATTATGATCCCTTAGAAGCCTCTTTGTTTTCTAATGAGAGACAAAAAGGGGATAGATTCATGATGGATGGGAAGTGGAAAAGAACTAGAAAGAGCAGAGAGAGGGGAAACCATAAACAGGATATATTATATGAAAGAAATCTATTTTCAATAAAAGAAAATAAATGTCCTTTCTAGAGAACTTTGTCATATAAACTTTCATCTAAAGATAGACCCCAAATTCAATCTCTTCCACCTTTTCAAATGCATGGATTACTCACACTAAAGGATGTCCTCTCCCCAAAGCCTCTAAGATCAAATCTCTTGGACCTCCAAGCATGCATATTTTGTGGGACAAATAGCTGGAATGCTGTGATATGCTCAGAAAAAAATCTCAAGTGTGGGACTCCAGCCCCAGAGGCTGTCAGGAATACAGGACAGCTGCTCTGTCCCGAGCCCTCGGGAAGTCTAACAGGCTGGAGTTAGGAATCTGTTATATAGCAAAGGTATCTGAGATCTATAGAAACTCCAACAAAGGCAGCTTCTCATCCAAATAAGCATTGAGGAAAATCCCAGATGTGCCCTCTGGGAATGTTGGCATTAGGCACTTACCCTGTCACAAACCCCCATATTGTGCTGAACTCCTAGAGAACAAGACAAGAGCCCAGGCTCTAAATACTAACAAACCGGAGTTTGCAATGAGGCTACCCCCTACTGGGTGCTCACACAGGGCCATTCCTTTCCCTTCCCACCTATGTTCACCTTGAAAATCAGAGCATTCATATTGCAGAGGCCATGGCATGGCTCAGGAAGTGTAGCTGCAGCTCAGCAGCTGGCCAGTAGTTAGGGAGAACCAGGGCACAGGTGCATCTGTGCACTCAGCATAAGAGACAGAAAGTTGGGGGTTATGCTGAGTGTGAGACAGAGACACCAAGAAGGCAGTCAAAGGCACAGGCTGATTGGAGCACCATTTTCAAAGGCTGGCTGCTTCAGTCACTCAAGCCATCGTGGCTCTCACTGTCCAGTTTCCTGAAATCCATCACACCACCCATCTAAACTCTGCTCCTCCTTCCAGAGCGAGAGCAGAGGAAGCAAAGTAAAAACAGAAGAAAAGCTAACTACAGCCTGCCACCTGTCACCGCAAGAAAGTAACGTCACCCTCAGCCATCTATCTCCCCTCCCCTCCCTCCCTCTTCTCGTACTTGGCTATGCAGTGTATGGCTGTGTCACTGTGTGGGTGGCTCAAGAGTAAAAGTCCTGTCGCCCTGTGTATCACTGTGCATCACTAGTACATTGACGGACACAAAGACAAACATCCAATAATTCAAATGTAAGGTCAAGAGCTTCAGAGGCAGATGAAAGACAAATGTCTCACTAGTAGGGCATGGTGGCGCGCATTTTTAATCCTAGTAGTTGGGAGGCTGAGGCAGGTGATCCCTGTGAGTTCCAGGCTAGCCTGGTTTACATAGTAAGTTCCAGGAGAGCCAGGATGACAGAGAGAGATCCTGTCCAAAATAAATAAATATGAATAAATAAATAAATCTCACAAATTTTTCCACCGAAAAGATGGAACAAAGAGAAGCTGAATAGAGGATTAGTCCTTGTATTGGGGACTATGAGTGGGTATCACAGTGTCTCAGCTCAGACTACCCCCTTTCCTCTTAATACAACTTTGTGTGTCTGTGTGATAAATGATCGGAATAGCAGCCAAGTGTTTCCTTTGCACTCCGCGTCCTTGCTGAACCTGTAAGCCTGAATGGTTGAAAGGGCCCAGAGCCCCTGGAGAGAACTACTCTCTTCCTAGAAACTTGTATGTGGCCTTTGTTCTCCTGCTAGGCCAGTTTCCAAAGGAAGTTGAATTTCCAGTTTGGAGGTGAATTGCATGGCCACGTGATTCGGTATATTCTTGCTGGAACTGGGTAAGTCTGCCTTCAGAAGTGTGCGGCTGCTGCTGAGGCCCTAGACCCCAGCTCACCGGCAGAGAATAATAGGAACAAAAAGCCAAATCGAGCTTAAGGTACTGTGATCCCAAACTCAGATGACTGTCAAAGCCAAGCAAGTTAATGTCACTATCTGCAACAGCTGGGATTCTGCAAACGCCACTAAGCCTCTCCTCAGGGACACTGTGTCTCCAAAGCCATGCTGGTTTTGCAAGATTGCCTGCAGCTTGGCCCAATTTCAGCATGTGACTGTTTCCATTCAAAAGTTCCTCATCTGACGGCTGCCCGGGCAATCATCCCCTGGTGTGCCAATGGTGTTCCTACAAGCAGATCACTGTAGGCAGGGTCGCTGAGGACCTGACACCTGCCTATGGGCTACAGGCGGAATAGCCAAGCACAGCAAAAGGACACATGGCATGGTGGCAAGCAGTGACAGACCCCCATCTGGAGACAATCCACTCCTTGGAAGCAGAGTATGAAATCCAAGCAGCAGCAGAGGCACGGAGGTAGTCCTATCCCTCCCAGGACAGTCGATTTGCAGTTTGGATCCTCCCGTGTACTTCACACTTGGGCGGTTCATCCTGTGAATGATAACATCTTTTCTGGGACAACACAAACTTCCCAACACTTCCCCAGGCTCGAAAAAAACCAATCAATCTGATCATATAGTAGTGCCAAGGGGTGGATAATGAGAAAAGTCGGGGAAGCTGTCTTTATCCTGTCTTCTACTGTGGAGTTTAATTAAAATGTTTTGGAGAAAGGAGAAGAGTATATATATATGGCGGTGGATTTTATTTTTCTTCCTTGAATAAAAGTGATCTATTATTCTGCCCCCACACAAACAGAATCCTGATTTAGGTTTCACATTTTTCATAGGCGGTTTCACGTGCTTTTGACAGTTCCAATATAGACTAAGCAGTTAGTCTCCTCTGGCTGGGAAGTGGAAGGGTGGGGCGCCTCCCCATGCCTGCGAGAAGCCAGGAGGATGGTGCCTCCAAACATGCTTTGCCTGTTGAAGATGCTCCACAGGCCTTTGCTACATTGAAGTAAAACAAAAGAACAAATATATCCGTGGAAGAAAGAAGGCAGAGAGGATTCCAGCTTAGTTCTTCCCATGATCCTCAAGGATGTTCCAGGCCCACGTGACGTCAGCTGAACTTGACCACTCAGTGGCATGGGTCGTCACCCTTCCCCATGCGCCTCTGCTACTGATGGTTTTATAAGGAGAAAATTTCAGTTTATTAGCTGCATAGTCCCAAGAAAGTCACGTCACCTGGCTAAACGTCCCTGCCTCTGTGGTACGGCAGTAACGATCGGGTTTCTGTCTAGGGTTGTAACTCCAGTTGATTCTAGGTGAAGCTTTGAAACTGCTGTCTTTAGCCTCGTCTCCAATGGTGTCTGGCCCAGCTGCCAATGGCTTGCAAGAGCTGGTTGTCTGCTTTCTTCCCTGCTCTAAGTTCAATGGCTTCATACACGGAGGCCCAACACGAGCACCTGAGAGTATCAACACCATGGGACTTGGTGAACGCTGCAGAGTAGAGCATTGTGGTTGCTTTATTTTGTTAGTTGGATTTATTTATTTTGGAGAATGAGCTATCAAACTTTTTCTAAGAATTAAATAAGATAATGCTGAAGGGTCTTAGAGGATTGTGCATACAGTAAATACTTGGGAATTGTCTATTATTGCCATAAATTTAATTGTTACCATATTTTATAGGATCTAGGCACATCTTTACATCTTAAAGCAAAGAATGACTCAACAATGGAGCTGAAGCCATTACTCATCACTGTCGCTGTCTCCATCACCATCGTTATTACAGCAGACCCTTTATAACTGTCCGTTCAATTATCCTCAAAATACAAGGAAAAACACTCCAAAGCCCCTGAGCCTGTGGTAGCACCAGCTGACTCTAGGAATACCTTGAAGGGGGTAAAACCTCCCTGTCATTATCCCCGTCTGCAGTTGGCCATTTTCCACACCTCCCGAGTCCTCTAGCCAAGCCCTCTCAGGAATGACCCGGAGTCTCTCCTGTGATTGAGAACCCACCCCCAGCAGTTCTGTGGTGGTTCTCTGGGTATGGGAACTGATGTCTCCTGGTAAGGGGCTTCCACAGCAGGCAGAGGCTCTCTCCCAACCCAGCAGACTTCTGCCTGCACAGCCTGTCTGGTTTGGCTGTGTTTGGTTTTGTTCGTGTCAGGGTTTCTCTGTGTAGCCCTGGCTGTCCGGGAACTCACTCTGTAGACCAGGCTGACCTCAAACTCAGAGGCCCGCCTGCTTCTGCCCCTGAGTGCTGGCATTAAAGACATGTGCCACCACCATGGAGCCTCAAGCTGTTATCTTCACAAGCCCCTCCTGCCTGGGGATCCTATTGTCTGTGGATGAAATGGGGTGGGTGTGGGAGACTCAAACCACATTTGTTGAATAAGACAGTGAGTGACTAAATAAATACACATGGTAAATATATGGTAAATATGAGCATTTTAATAGAAAGGACCAACTATTATCCAGAGTGTAATAAATGGCACTCTGGCACCTGACTGATGGAATTGCTTTAAAGGGTCTTTTAAAGGATAAATTGCTGGTGTGCCCTAACATCTAGCATCTGCCTACGGTAATGTCTAACACTTTGTAGAAACATCCACACTCAGGCACAAATAAGCTAGCCCAAAGATCTCTGTGGCTATGTCGTCTCTAGTGGTAAAGCGCTGTAAGCAGCCTGAATTTCGACAAATAAGGCAGATGTTAAACACGCCGCTACCCACAACCATTCTGCATGCAGCAGCGAGGCAAAATGAAGCCAATCTGTATAAATAGACAAGGAAAGAAATATCGATGCAAGCAGAGAAACCAATTTACCGAGTGCCACGTTATATGATGATATTTACATTCTTAAAATAGAAAACAAAACCATTCTTGTGGATCTTCGCATGGGGGCCTGAATGCATAAGAAAAGTAAAACTGGTGAGAGTTAGAAGTGGTAAGAAAACAAATAAGGCAGACTTCGCTTTTATTCCCCTGCTTAGATTTTAAGGTTTAAAATCAAAACTTACCTGTGTAGTAGTAGTGTGATTAAAACTTTCAGAAGATTAAATGGAAAATTCAGCTAAAGGACGCTGAGGCTGAAGCACAAATTCCTGTGGCACCTCTCTGAGAGGGGTGGGATGCTACTCTAGATGGCTGCCAGATGCCCACTGTTTTGAGAGTTTCTGAGCCAAGAGCCAAGAAAAGAGGGCAAGAGCCCCACCCTGCTGTTCTGCTGGCACCAGCCTCCAGGGCCAACATGAACTGGCTGGATTCCAACGGCCAGAGCATCACCTCCTTCTTCCTTTCTTGTGGTACCCAGTGAAGCAGAGGAAGAAGGGTAAGGAAGTAAGTAAATTGGAGGGAGAGGAGACCAGAGTCACAGCTGACAGACAACCTACCTGGATATTGTACTACAGGTAAAGTCTCGGATGAGTTGAGAGGATGTGATGGCTTCTCTCCTCCTCTTCCATCCTCTCTTGTCTGAACAATGCCATACCTGTAGGTCAGCACCAAGCACCATCAGAGTATAGAATCAGATGGTGTCTCCTAGAGTTATCTTGGACACCCTTTACTAGGAACTATGGGATAAAAAATGGGCCCTGAAAAAATTTACAAGACATACAGAACTTATTTTTCTTCATTGGAAATAAAATATTAATTCTGTCCCCTTTGAGGCTTCCAAGTTTCATTTATTTCCCAAGCTTTTCACAGAATGGGCCAAACATGATGTTGCCTGCTTGTAATCCTGGCACCCCAAAGACCAAGGCAGGACAAGGTAGAGTTCATGACAACTCTGGTCTGCATATTGAGACCTTGTCTCAAAACATTCACTCTGTCTTGCTTGATCTGTCTGTCTGCCCATCCTCCTGTCCTTCCAATCACATTTATTTAGCATAAGAGACAATTACTAAGCTCCTGTAGAGTGTAACATGAGGGCTGGCTCGTTGGGGTTACTGTCCCGCCCAGTACCCCATAGCCGGCAAGCCCCAAAGAAAATCACACACAGAGTCTACATTAGGTTATTAACTGATTGGCCCATTATCTCAGGCTTCTTACTAGCTCCCATAAGTTATATTAACCCATTGTTCCCATCCATGCCAGGCACATGGCCGGTACCTTTTCTCAGCTGGGACAGGGACACATGTTGCCTCCTTGGAGATCTGCGCAGGAATGCCAGGGAAGCTTCCTGCATCCCAATTTCTCCTGTTCTCCTTGCTCCACCTCTACTTCCTGTCTGGTTTTCCCACCAATACTTCTTGCCTGGCCAATCAGCGTTTATTTAAAACATGATTGACAGAATTGTCCTGCACCAGTAGAGCACCTGGTAGAGAGCTTCAAAAAAGGCTTTGCAGAAATCATGCAAAGAATCAAGCAAATCTTGGGGTATGTGAATGAAGAGGGGCAAGGAGGAGGCACAGATAAGCTAGCCCGGAGCTAAAGGAAAATCAAAGGCTGTGACAAAGTTTACCAAGTGGACTCACAGTGGGGAAAGAAAGCATGGGAAGCAATTCTACACTGAGAGAACAAGAAGTGTGCTGGAATCCCACAGGATGGGTTTCTACTGAGCACAGGAGTGTCATTAGGAAGGATTGTTAGGCTTGTTAATGAAAAACCAATAAAGGCTACGGCGGCAAGAACATCATCAATGATTCCGAACTGAAACTAAGTCTCTGGTGCAGGGAAGCCTGATGAAGTGGGGAGGGGGCTGGTACTTTGAATTCCCCAAGCTCAGGTGGTTGAACAGTCTGATGTGCTCAGGGGGGACCCCATCAAACCGAGAGCCAGGAACCAAGTTCCCCAAACTGTGCTGTCTGAAGCCTCCGCCTCCTTAGCCAGCCTGTGCTGTTTTAATTAAAAACTCGGTTCCAATGACTCTCTCATGCTCAATAAAAAGCAACTGCAGACTCTCACTTGCTTTCAAACACCTTGCCACTCTTACCTCAGACAGGCCCCACATGAAAGCTCAGAGATCAATCACTTTGCCTATCAGGATATCAGTGAACCTGGGACTTCTGGGGAAAGGAACCTGGTGTGAACTTCAAGCGCTCTTACACTGGCGAAAACAAGACCTGGCGAGCACTGGGCAGGTAGCCAGACAAATGCGCCACACTGCTGGAGGAGGGTATGAGCCAGTCTTCACTCATCAATGCTATTGCAAGTGGTGTGCTGCTGAGACATTTGATGTTGACCCTCAGAAAAAGAACCAGTCACTCATTTCACCAACTACCAGCTGGCCACACAACTTCAAGAGTTCATTGAGCAATGACTGCATAACCCTAGGGTTAGGCCCAAGGATGGCATGCACAAGCCCACAGCTATGAAAAGAGTTGAAGGAACAACAAAAAGTGGTGAGCAGGAAAGGACTTTGGAGTCCCACTCTGTGGCTTTTAGCCATGTCTTTAGCTTCTCTACCTCGGTTTCCCCTTTTGTGATAATGAGGTATATTTTTATATTCTACTTCATTGGGTAGTTAATATTAAGGGAGAGTAGGTTAAAAGCAATGAACATAGACATTTATTAAAACCCAAAGGAATAGACATTGTGACAAGGTAAAAATAAAAATAAATGTTAGCCATTGCTTTTATTTATTTATTTATTTATTTATTTTCGTTGGTTTTTCATGACAGGATTTCTCTGTGTAACTTTAGAGCCTATCTTGGAATTTGCTTTGTAAACCAGGCTGGCCTTGAACTCACAGGGATCAGCCTGCCTCTGTCTCCCAAGTGCTGGAATTAAAGGCCTGTGTCACCACTGCTTAGCCCAGCCATTGTGTTTTAAGTGAGAGCTGGGGAAACAAGAGGAGCCCAGGGAATCAGAGCATTGGTGGAATGAGGGCAGAGCAAGCTGGCTTTATGCACTCTCCAAGGCAAGCAAGTGCATTTGTGTTCCTTTCATTGTACACTGGTTCAAGTCTACAGGGTTAGAACTTGTATTTTTAAGTATTTATGATATAGAAATCACATTTTGCAGGGAAATAAGAAAAGTGAACCTGCACACAAATTTTTTCTATTTGGATTGGAAATTATGCCTGTAAGAAGCAGTCTTTCCAGAATAATTGTATAGCAGGGACTGCAGGCAAACCATCCCTTAACCCAAAAGTCACCCAGCTTCAGGTGCAAACAGGGCACATCTAAACTGAGGGGGAAAAATCACAGTGACTTTCTGTGGGAGAATGCTCTTGTATACTGTAAAAATTTGCCACTTATATTGGTTTACTAAAACGCTGCTTGGCCAGTAGCCAGGCAGAAAGTATAGGCAGAAAAAACAGATTAAGAGAATTCTGGGAAGAGGAAAGGAGAGACGCAGTCACCAGCCAAACACAGAGGAAACACAATGAGAATACCTTACTAAGAAAAGGTGCAAAGCCACATGGCTAAATATAGTTAAGAATTATGGGTTAACTTAAGTTGTAAGAGCTAGCTAATAATAAGCCTGAGCTAATAAGCCAAACAGTTTATAATTAATATAATCTTCTGTATGTTTCTTTGGGACTGAAGGGCTGAGGGATAGGGCAGGACAGAAACTTGTGTCTACACTGACTCTTGATCCCATAGATACTCAAGCTAATTATCATGTTCCTTGCCCTAGCTATTGCTAGAAGAGTCTGAGGGACATCTCTGGGTGCCCATGGCAATGGAAACTATAGTTTCCCCCTTCACCCTACTTACCATGGCTAGTGAAGGCCCTGCTTCTGTTACCCATATATGATATGTGTCAGGTCTTCCATGAGCCTTAAACCCTTTGTTTTTGGGGGTGAGGTACAGCAGAACTGTTGGTACTCTGTAGAGTACAAGTAATTGAACCCCAACTCTCGTGTGGGGTACACAAGCTGTATAACTTTGTCCCGGTGGCTACCCTGTGTATGACCATGATTTCCACAGTGTGCCCATGAGATCAGTTCTGTCATCTCTGACCTTGGCTAGCAATACTACAGCAGCAGGTAGCTGCCTTGTCAGGAAACTGAGACCAGACATCCCCTTCAAGTTCTGTATTTGCATCCCCAATACATCATCAAACAGAATGAAGAAGGGTACCTTCTTAGCAGTGATTAACTAGAGCTCCATCAGCTCAGAGCACTGCTGTACCAGAGATACTTAAGTCTTTTGCCCACCTTGGTGACCTAGAATCCTAAAACAAGATATTTGGTAACATCTAAAGACAGTACAATTGAAAACACCACTCTGATTCTGTGTCATGTGCTGGTGAATGAGAAGAGTTTGCTGCAACATGTATCCTAAACTCTTGGTTCCTAATTAAGAATGACAACCCCCCAACCAAATGACCAAAGATAAAGCTGTACAAAATCAGACAGGCAGAAAACAGTTTTCTACAAGTAAATTAAGTTTGTGAAAATTAAATTTGCAGGCTGGTAACAAGATGGTAATGTCACTGGCAAATCCTTCAAAGCCCAGAGTTTGAGCTGAGGGTTGGGACATGTTGGTTCTAAGTTTCTGGCTTTCCAAAGGTCATTATTAATCTTCTTCATTTCTGCTTGAAAGTAACCTCCTTAGGCTGGAGAAATAGCTCAGCAGTTAAGAGCACTGATTGCTCTTCCAGAGGACTCAGGTTTAATTTCTGGCACCCACATGGCAGCTCACAACTGCTTGCAACTCCACTTCCAGGGACCTGAAACCCATGACAAAACACTAATACTTATAAAATAATTAAAAAACAAAACAGAAAGTAACCTTTCCCACTTCAGGAAATTTATCACAGAGAATTTAATTTATTGGTTAACTATATATTACTGAGTTTCTACTCTATATACCAGGCACTATTCTAGAAATCTAGTATATCACTAAATCAACCAAGACTTTGACTTAATGGATTTTCCTCTTGTGATTGGAAGATAGACAAAATTCCAAGAGGCCTATCATAAAATGTCAGGTTGTAACAAATGCTATGAGGCTGAACAATGAAATGTCCAATAAGATGATGCAGACACTTTAGATAATCTGGGATAGCCTCTCCGCAGGCTTGATCTCTGAGATGATAATAAATATGGGACACACAGTCCAGGAGAAGGAACAGCAGTGCACTGGTCTTGAGGTCCTCAGAATGCTAGGAGCTGGGTGAGGGGTTGGGGAGGTGACAGTGAAATTGGTAAGTGATGTAAAGGAGTCAGGTACCAGATCATGTGTAGGCCAGGAGACCATGGTGACAACTTAGATTCTGCTAGAGTACCTTGTGTGACTACAGATATTTTTGACACTCAAACTCAATCTGACATTTCTTGATGGATGCTATGCTGAACAGCTCAAACAATGGAAGCTTACTTTAGGACCTTAAGTAGCCCTGTACTCAGCTATAGGGTATAATGGCTAAAATCTCTGATTTAAAGGCAACACCTTGCCTGACCTTACTTGTCTCCAGGCTGGGGCAGTCAGTGGGGGCTAGAAAATCTCCACCCTTGTCTTCCCACATACCTGGAATAAAGCTAAGGGTCAGAGCTCCAGGTAGAAGGGGCTGAAAATACCACCTCTTTTACTGTGTTGAAGTCCAACAGGGTCCTCAACTTCCATGTGCCTCACACCACACAGGTGTTGATCATGGGAACATGGGTACCATAACGGCAAAGAACCTTGACTCCATCTCTCCAGTTTTGAACAAGGAAGTACATCATACAAGCCCTGCAGGTGTAGATGGAGATGATGAGCCTGGCTCCCACCCAAGAGTTTCTGGTCTAGTCACTTAAGGTTGCCGTCCAAGGATCTGTGCATCCGAGGTGACATGATAGTCCCAGTGGCCATTCTGTGAACACATTCTGACCTTCAAAATAGGACCCACACCCTAAAGATGAAAAGCATAAACAGAAGTGATTCTGCCACTTCAAGCCATCCTCTGTGCCCAGATTTCATTTTCCTGAGGAAAAATAAGCACCCTTGTCTTGGTAAACCAGTCCTCTGGGTTTTCTACCACACATAACTAAACCTAACTGCATATGATAAAAAAGAACTAAAGAAAAAAGGCCTTAGGCCATATCTAGTATCTCCCTTCCTCCAACTTTTTAGAAAATCTCAAGTCTAATTTTTTTCTCCAAGTTAAGAGAAAATTGGAATATGACTTTAGCAATGAAAACCTTGAATTCTTATATTAAATTTGACTGAGTAGCTTCAGTCAATCAATGAGTTGGTGCTTATCCTAATTATTTCTCAAGAAATTGTGCACCCAGATCCCAAGGTGCAAGGTGTCCTAGCAAGTGATTTCTCAAGCACTAAATGAATTGTGTCTAGTGTGGAAGTTGGAAAGAGCCCCAAGGCCTGTGCCCCTGGCCAACTGTATAAGGATTTTCCTTTCCAGTAGAAGCTGTTAGGATCAACAGATTTTGCCCTACTTCAATAGCTAGCCCGCCTGATTAGGGAAGGAATGCAGTGTTCAAAAGCGCTATGCTGAAAGTTGCTTCTGGATAATGATACACAATTTCTAGGGGGTGTTTGTCACAACTCAGACTTTTGTGTGCTTGCTTTTTAAACTAGAAGATTAAGAAGAACTGTGATTACTAGTCTCAAGAATGCAGACGACTGAAGTTGGATGCTGCCATGGTCCTTAAATTCTGCTATGGATGAACTAATTCACTGGGTCCAGTCATTACCTGCACATCCTCTCAGCAGCGGTCTGCGGATACATTTGAAGGGATGCGGCAGACCCTGTCTTACCTGTCTCCATCCTCATGGTAGGTGCTTTAGTTCCCAGTCGAATGACTGTTTGGATAGTTAACACATTCTACATATAGGTGAAGGGCCAAAAATTGTGTGAGTAATATTAGGCATTCAAAATTGGTCTATCGTATCTCAGGGGAAGGCGTGATCTGCAGATGAGACCAGGCCACAGATACTATTTAAAGGCCAAGTGTCTGAGAGGACAAAAAACAAACTCATGAATCCCAGTCTTGAAGTCCTAAACCTAAAACTGGTCAGCAAATGTGCTATAATAAAGCACTTGGCTGATGTCCTAGTTAACAGCCTCTTTTCCCACTTCTGAACAAACCCAGAGAAAGTAAATCAAGGCCCTCCATCTTTGTAAGATGCTGTAAGCCGGCCCTGGGGCTCTGTTGAGACTCCTCAAAAGAAAAGATTGTACCCTGGCTTCCAAGCTCGCCCACTGGCCTTTCTACTAACTGAAATAAAGTCTAAATGGGAGTGAAGTGAGCAGAGAGTCAAGGAGCATGGTGGGTTGTGTGGATGCCCAGGCAGAACCAGAGTTAACCCTGTTTGGAAAGGAGGTACAGCTGGGCTAAGTAAGGGCTCATGCTAGAATTTGGTGCTGGTTTTGTTTTGGTTTTGTTTCTTAACATGAGTATCATTAGGTACTGACCATTCTGTACATATGATGAACTTTGAGCCACCAAGCAATGATGAGACAAAGTTTCTCTCCACCCCTAACTTACTCCCTCCACCCCCTTTCCGGCCTTTAGGACCACCTATCTTTTCCTGGCTTCATACATACAATGCAAAATTGAATGTTAGTAGGATGACTTATGCCTATGGGGAATAAATTCAAAGGGACTGACAGAAGCTCCAGGAGATGGCTAGACTCAGTCCTGCAATGGAACCTTGGCTATGGTACAGGATGCTGTCCATTAGAGTCCCTGGGCACAGCCAAAGGGGCAACCACGTGCCTATTTGTCTTGCTAAATTAGGGGGAGCATAGCAATACTTCGGTACCGGGTTGCTTCTGAATACTTACTCAGTGGCCTTCCAGGGACACTGGCAAGGTCCACTGTCTTCCTTTTCAGATACTGTGATTCTCTCCTTTGAATGCCTCCCCAGATCGTTTCATATTCTGGGCTGTTGGTTAAATCAGCCCTTCCTGGCTCCAGTCTACCGCCTCTATCACTTGCCCTTTCGCTCCTGAGAACATCCCCAGATCCCTCAAAGTACTTTCTCCTTTGGTGACCCCACTTCGTTTTTCTAGTAAACATGGAACCCAATTGAAAGAAAACCAGAGTTCTTATTTTGAAAGCTGGGGGATGGCAATGGCAGGGTGTGTGTGTAAAAAACCTTCCTAGGACAGCCAAGAAAAGGAGAAGGGTAAATTTATTCCTCCCCCCACCCTTTGGTGTGTGTAGCCATAGTGTGCGCTGAAGACTGAGTATACCTCTTTAAATGAGTCCAGCAGCCCCCATATTCTCTGAGCACTGCAAATATTAAGTAACAAGAAAGCAATTAGGTTTCAGGGAGGAACTCCACGGGTGTTTATTCCTGGCAATCATTACTGGCATCTGAAGTCCCGGGTTGAAGAATTACAATCAACAGTTCTTTATCCATTCCAATTTTTGAGACGCAGCGGGATTTTTTTTTTCTGTTTTCTTAAATTACAAGCAAAAATTCCCAAATTCACAATTGAGATTGTCACCCAGGTGACATTTGAATTCTTACTAGGATGTGCCCAATGGAATTCTGGAATTGCTAAACCTTTTCAGTCTGACACTGCCTGACCTCTGGCAACAGACCCACCTTGCCTCATAAAAGCTGGACTCTGAGGGGTCAAGGTCAAGAACCCAGACTGAGACCAGCCATCCACGAAGGGATCCACAATGCTGCTGAGACAATAACCACAGCCTCTTTCTGGTCAATTAATGTGTTCCCAGCAGTCCATGAGCACAGATAATTCCAAATATTGATGGCTTAACAGAATCAATCAGAGACACTTCCTGCGAGGCCTGATGGTAGAAGGGGGCAGCTTCCGAATTCATAAAGCACATCATTTCATTTTATTTCCCTCCCGAAAGAGCTTGGACCAAATATCTCTAATGCAAATGACTTCGGGCTCCCTCACCTGCAGGGCTGATTGTCTCTTTCCTGATGGCCTCCTTTCTTGATTAAATCCCGGAGCTCTGGTTAACACATTAAGTCAGGACTAGAATCCCTGAAAACAAACCAAATTAAAACTGCAACTCATTTATCTAGGAGACTCTTCCTGTCACTCTTCTCTGCAAAGGAGAACCAGGGGCCAAAAGGAAAAAAAAAAAAAGGAAGTACATCGTTTAGAACAGTCGACAGAAGAGAGAGCTAAAGGAGAGGGGAGATGGCAAGGGTGGCGAGTACATTTGCAACAGACAGGCATGAAATGAAAGGCTTTCCCGTCGTGTTCTTAATTAAACACCAGTTTATCCTGAGTTTCTTTAGTACACTTCTATAGAGATTCGTTTATACTTTTTCTGCCCTCAGTCATGCATTGAGACTCATCTGTGAGCATCAGCAGTTAGATGGCTTGAGTTGATTCAGAAGAGATTCCTAAAAATGTTGACCAATGTTGGCAGTCTGTGAAGCAGTAGTAAAACCTGGACTGTGCTGGACATGGACCTCCAGCGACACAGTCTCTCAGGCCAGCGTTCACTGTTCTCATCAAGGCTGCTCCGACACACTAAGCCCAAACCCTGCACGTTTTAACCAACAAAGAAGAGCTTGAATTTATGGTCTTCGGCTTGGATTTGATGCTTTCTCTAGAAAAATGTAGGTGGTAGTTAGCAAATGAGTTAATTTCCTTGCTTTAAAGAGGCTTAATTACCAAACACCAGGCAATTGGGATGAGTAGGCGGCCTCTACAAGAAAGGCGAAAACTTAAAAAGGATCTAGTTTCTAGTCCTACAGATAATACAAACAAAAGATAAGGCAACTTTTTTTTTAACTTGATGTCTCCCCGACAGTGTGTGTGTGTACGTGCGTGCGCACGCGTGCATATACATACACATATATATGCATGTGTGTGGAGATAAGAGGTCACTTGGAGGTGTCATTCTCGGGTACTATCCTTATTTTTCATACGGAATCCCTCACAGGCCTGGATCTTACCAAGCAAGCTAGGCTAACTGGCCAGTGAGTCCCAGAAGCCACTTGTCTGAACCTTCTGGGTTGGGTATTACAGGTGCACTTCATCACCCCATCCCCTTGCACACGAGCACATGGGAACTGAACTCGGATCCTTGGGCTTGCAAAGAAAGCTCTTCACCACCCTCACTGTCTTCCCAGCCACTGATTTGGTCTTATTGGGCACAGAAGGATGTCACCAGCTTTACACTTTGAGCAGGCCACCTAGGTTCTCCGGGTCTTCATAATGCTTTTGGGCTGTGGCTCTATTCAAGGGCAGATAGTTGCAAACTGAATTTAAATCTGATAAGGATACAAATGGTTTCAGCCGATGTCATCTATACATAGGCCCTGCCCAACTGCTAGGCTCTCAGAACTCCTGTAAGGAAAGCCCTTTCTTCACATCATACACATCAATTGGAGAAGTCAAAATAAGTCATTGGGAAAATCAACAGAAGTAAGGAGGCATCCATTAGTAAGTGTCAGCGGATGCCTGTTTCTTCTGCCATACTATCACGATGCAGAGGTAGCTCATTCAGCGCAGAATGCAGGAGGTGTGTGATCTTCAGAACTAAGAGTAGAGGGGAACGTTTGGCTTTGGCACAGAGGCGAGATCTCTGGAAACCAAGCCCAGAGGCTGCATGGACAGAGGGGGGTGGGGCTGGAAGGAGGAAAAAGCCATGAAGAGGAAGGATACGTCTCAAGGCCCTATCTGGTTGGTTCCTGTACAGGCAAGATGTGCCACCTCTGACAACTTAGTCACTCCCCCAGCAACTCAGGACCCAAAGAGGTGGGAGGCACTTTGGGCTATTATCTGTAGCTCCATCTTTTAACTCAACTTTGCTCCCCTCCGGTGCCCACCTGAATGGGGTACCCCATTCTCATATCCTGGTTTATACTTCATGTCAGTGGTCAGAACATCCTTTACCCTCACACCTCACTCCTCCCTTACGCTATACATGTGCTTGTGTGGGTTTGGGTTGTGTTGGCTGGTTGGTTGGTTGGTTTAGTACACCATGGTTTTAAAACTCAACCTTTGGTTCCCATGCCAAAGTTACTCTCAACAATGTACTTTATAAAATTTCTTCCAGGGCTTGGTCTCTGACCTCTTCTTTACCATCCTACCCTGCTTTAGCCCCATATGAACTAGCAAAGGTCCTTTGTCTGCCATTTGGTTCTGGTCTTCCCAAGACTTCTCCAGCCCATACTTTTCTCAAATACTAAGTTTTCACTGGCCTTTGTCTGGGGATCTTTTATAACCCGGAGGCTGCCAGGACTGGGGCTTTGCACACCTCCCCAGACTAGCACTTCCTCATGAGGATGTGTGCTCCAGTGCTTGCCTCACTTGGTGTATGAAGGGCAGGGGGAGGAGCAAAAGAGGATGCGAGGAGGATGCGTGGTGTTTGTTGTTTGCTTCTGCCTCTGAGCCTGAGGAAGAGCAGGAAATCATATAGATGTGTGGCTGCCACCCTCAGGTGTCAGAGAGTAGTCAGATCTAGTTCTATATACTTGATGGTCATATGGCCTTGAGATAATTATTTAATGTCTCTAAACTTCAACTACTTCTTTACGATAGAGAAAAAAATCTATTCGGGATTAGTTTAGGAGTCAAATGAGATTGAAACAAATGAATTGACCCCCATACATGGAACAGGTATAGAAGAGTAGTATAAATTATCTAATTATCTATACTACCTAGCTGTGGTGGGTATTTGCTCCACCCATGACCTTGAGCTATCTGGCCCCACAGAGGCAATGCTTCTTGTCTGCCTACAGGACCTCTTATAAGAAGGAGGAAAGGGGTCGCTCTCTCTTGAGTGGTGAAGATTGGGTCCAGCAGCATGAAGCAGTGTGTGATCGGTTCCCAGCTTTCCAAGAACTCTGCAACTGGATTTACCATATCCTATATCAGTGAGTGTATTTTCCCCTTTTTATATCTTAATAAATCCTTAATGCCCCCTGAATAGATGTAAATGAATCTTTCCTAACACCTAGCAGCTTGCTTAGATGGGAGAATGAGCAGACGTTGTCTCTTGTATGATGCTGTCACAGTGCAGAAGTAGTTCTCTCAGGGCTGGATCTCAAGAGGCCTGTGCAGCTGGGCATGATGGTACTTTTAATCCCAGCACTCAGACAGCAGAAACAGGTGGATCTCTGTGAGTTTAAGGCCAGTCTCACGTATATAGTAAGTTCCAAGACAGTCAGGACTACGTAGAAAGACCGTCTTAAAAAAAAAAAAAAAAAAAAAAAACCAGTAACAACCAAGACAAAAAACAAGAGGCCTTTATGGTTTGGCCCAAGGTCTGTCCAAGCATAAGGACCTACATCAGACCTTTCAGAGAAAGCCATCTCCAGTTCGAATGGATTTGCTGGTGGTAAGGTAAGTGGCCACTTTCAATGTATTTACATTGCCTTCCACATGGGTTGAGCTACCCCACTGTGGATAAAATGGACGCCATTAAATCTTGCTTTTCAGGACGAATAAAAGATCTTTCTCTTTTGGTTAAAGGCTATAAAAATGAGCTGTGTTGACTCTTCCCATGGTGAACACTTCTCCTTTCTGTACCACTTGCTAAGCTAATCCTTGATCCTAATCACTGGAACTACTTATCAAAAGCTGTGTAGCTGGCAGCCCTCCCGTATACTCCTGCGGTATTAATATGTCATAAGAACAGGGGAGGACCATACAGCCACTTCTGGAGAAGAACGGAGCATAGAAAAGGACTCCGCAGAATGGTCCAGGTACTTGGGAGAAGTGTGGAAGCCTGGGGCCGCTTTCCTCCCCGGTGTTTTACGGGAGAGGATTTATTGCTCCACAATGAGCTTCTATTTATTTCCAGCAAGCATTTTTGCATTATTATTCATTCAGCGATTCAGATGGGAATTTAGAGGTGACAGCTTGCCAATTTTTCATCCCCACAAACATTCTGGATGTGAACGTCTTAATCTGAAGTCACTGCATTAATTACAAGGGGGTGGGAGGGTAGGGAAAGTTAGCATGGTTTTGACGATGCTCACGTCTCTGAAGAACTGTGCTAAATGGACAGCTTTGACAGCACAGATGGGATGTCTTGACTCGGCCTGCTGGAGGGACGAGGCGGAGGCACAGGCTCTTAGAAGCAACCACGCATTGCTCCTGCTCATTCTGAGGATTTTCCACCTTTGGGGAAATGCTCACACCTGTGCAACCCAAGATGGCATTTCCCTCATTTAACATTCTCTTTGAAGGCTACGGAGAGGTCACTAATGCGATGAATATCCTGTTACTAAGCAATCAGGTATTAGGCAGCTAGTCTGTGCCTAGTGCACTAACCTGGACTCCTGAGTTATTCATTCTCTGAGGAGCACTTGCTGCTATTGTCAAAGTCTGGTGTGTTCGCATGGGTTTATTATTTGTCTACCCAGCTGGAGTTTGATTTCTATGAGGAGAGGAATCCTGCACAGCTGAATACCCATCACTAAAAACAGTGCCTGGCTGTGGCAAGATGGATGGTTACCAGACGAATGAGGGAGGGAAGGAAGGCCAGGTGGTGGGGTGAATTAAGGAATGGCGAGGCACACTCATTCTAGTCTAGTTGTAGAGCAAACCATACAGAGCCTTCTAATCAAAGCAGAGCATCCGACTGTCTTGGTTCTTCCTTGGAGAAGGTCTGGGTGATGATTGTTGGTATCTATGCAGGAGGAGAGAGTCTGTTCTGTTGCCACCCCACCTCAAACAGTAACTGTTAAAAATAATTCCACCCTCCCTTGCACTTGCTTTCACACCCAACTTTGCACACCCCATCTCCTCTCTTCCTATTCCTCCTGCTTGGATCTCATTGCTGAGGTCTGAAGCTTTCCTCACTGTTATTGACACCACTTGGTTTGTATCATTCTTCCCATTTCCATTAAATAGCATCCATAGAAAGGCCTGATCTATATGCTACTCTGGAAGAAATATCTTCATTCGTATATCTCAAATAATGTTGTAAAACCCTCTGACCATTAATGGAAATTTAATGGAATCATGTAATTATTAAAATTCAGGGAATAGGGAGAAAAATCATACCATAATATTTTTCCAAGCCTCCTGTGTACTCATATGTATTTAAGTACCCCAGAAACAAGCCTGGTTCACAATAGGGATTTCTTCCAAATTCATTTGACCATAGCACCTTCCTATCTGAAACGTGTACTTTTGTCTGTCACTAGAATGTAGTTTGGGAAATACTGATTCTGTAAGCTTTGCAGGGAGAAGGGCAGGTAGAGGTTGTTAGCTTGAGCAAGGCCTTTGGGAGTTTGAAGATTGACTACTTGATCACTACAAATTGATCTGGAATCAATATGATTAAGTTCATGAAACCAGACTATAGGGAATCAAAAGAGGGAAAGATCAAGAAGGTTTCACGGAAGAGGTGGAATGGAGTTGCACTTAAAGTATTAAATATTTAGAGAGAAGAAAAATAAGACATTTGAAAGGTAGGCAAAAGTCAAAGACAGGGAGATACAAGACTATGTTGCTTTTAAGTCTTAATTTCCTTAACTTCTTGAAAATTTAGATTTTGATAAAAGCATCCCAACTCTCAGCCCTATTCTGTCCTGTTGATCTAGGGTGTGAGCATCACTAAGATAGGATTCAGGACAAGAGGACTTTGTTAAGGGAGTACCTGGGTGGTAGGAAATGGGATGGACCTGGGGAAAGCCAGCAAACCACTGCACAAGTCTGAACCCAGGAGATGAGGGCAGGAAAGAGAGACAACCGAAACTGCCAGGAAGTAGGAAGAAGGGTAGGCAAGGAATCAGGAAGTCCTCATATCAGCAATGGCCACAGACAGAGTTCTTTATCTCCAGGTCTGGCTTTGCCTACATATTTCCATACCTGACACAGACTGAGTACAAACCTGGCAGCCTGTGTACATGCCTAGAAGCTTGGGCATATGCCTGGCAGCCTAGGCACAAATGTTTCTTACCAACAAACTCAAGAAACATAGAAGGAAGACGGAGGAGGTGGTGGTGGTGGTGGTGGTGGTGGTGGTGGTGGTGGTGGTGGTGGTGGTGGTGGTGGTGGTGGTGGTGGTGGTGATGATGATGGTGTAGGAGGAGGAGGAGGAGAAAGATAAGTAAACGAGCCCCCACACAAGGAACAAACTGTCCTTCAGGCCTAACCCAAAGGTCTACATCTGAAATCAGGAGAAAAGGCAACAATATCTGGTGTGTATGATAAAGAAACACAGCCTCTTGGTCATTCTGACTGTCTCATGCAAACACCCTAGCCTTCCCCAAGGAAACCTTTAGTCACCGTGGAATCTCAAGCTTATGTGATTGACACAGGGCAGACTATCATTACACATACACATACACACATATGTACATACATAACACACACACATACACACACACACGCAATCACACACGTACGAACATGAGAACAAAGAGAAAACCATCGGGGCTCCTTCTGTGGGGCCTTAGAGGAGACCCCAGCAGCTAAGAGGCCGGATTCAACTCCATTTGCTTCAGGACAACCTGATTCCTGTGCCTCTGAAAAATATGATGAAGGGATGCAGAGTGCCTTGCATGAGCGTGTTCAGAAATAATCCATTGCTGATTGATTCATGAAAATGTACGATGGCCCACAAGCGTTTAATTATCTGAACTGTGTGTGCTTTCTGTGGTAAAGGAACAGCTGATGAAAGATGGAGAGAGTGAGCCACTGGAGATAATGCGCAGAGAATGACCCCTGCGTTGACCCCTGCACGCTCTCTTCCAGCAGGGTTGACTAAGCTGCTGACAGATATCCAGGAGGAAACCCACTCCAGAGCCCACTCCAGTCATACATAGTCCTTGGAGTGGATCACATGTGGCCTCAGTTATTCAACTCTCTCTGTCTCCCTACAGACAAAGGACAAAGGAGCCTGGGAAATCTGCATTCCAAAATGTTCTTTAAAGGTGACTAGCAAACCAGTACAGAAGGCAGAAGGCTGGTTCCTTGTGGCTCGTGAAGGGCAGTGGTTAACATTCCTGGTTCCTTGGGAAAGATTCAGAGATGGTAAGAGGTTTCCATACTACCTAACTAACGTCACAAAACAAAAGAAGCAAAGGAGAAATAAGGGAAGAACAACAGAAGAAGACAAGACAAGAATAGGCAGACTGAGAAGGCAGAGGACAAGTGAAGCCACAGTTGTTTAGTTCTAGTGGGGCCAGAGCTGTAATAGTTTCTGACCTCTTGACCAGCACTTGGATATAGAAGGTGGCACAGAGTATGGTGAAGCTCTCTAGGAGAAGTTGTGACACTAAATGTTCCCTGAGCTCTAAAAATCCAGAAGTTCTCCCCCCTCCTCTCTCTCCTCTCTCCATGTCTCCATGTAGGTTAGGTCAGGTTGGATTTTCAGCTCTAGTAGGTTAAGAGGCAATCTACATGGAGGCCAGGGAAGATTATGAAATCTCTGGCCTAATGAATAGTTTAATCCCTTGATGGATTCCTGACATGATGACATTATTGAGAGGTGGGGAAAAGTTGAACGTGGGGCCTAGTTAAGGAAGCAGGTCGCTGGGGGTGGTCCTTGGAGGAGCTATACCTTGATCCCTTCCTGCTGTCTCTGCTTCCTTTCCACCATGTCAACTGTTCCAATGTGAGCTGCTTCAACCATGATGCTCTCTGTTCAAGTCCATGGGGCCACACAGCCGTGGACTGAGCCCTCTGACACTGGGACCCCAAATAAGTCACTCTTCTCTGAAGATCTCTTAGACATTCCAGTCACAGCTCTGCAAAAAACAGGGGATGCAGCGTGGTTCTTGCTTGGTTCCCGAAGCATCTAGAAATTCACGACACTCCCAACTCAACAAAGAAGGAAACCCAATCGCCTGGCATTTGAATCCAGGCACAGTCTTCCATGTTCATTTCTTGCCTCATCTCGTGAGGGTGCCATCTTGCTCTCTAATACTTTGTTAATCTCTCCTCTCCTGTCTTCCCACTTCAGTCTGCTTACACATATCACAAATCAACCTCTGTCTTCAAAAATTAAACATGATATCGTACTATTGTCTCTATATTACTAGATTCTAGTTTGTTTTTATCAATAGCAGTTATCCTATTGTATGGCTAATAGCAACATCCTGATAAATTATGTCTCAGGAAAAAGACAAGGACACAGCTATAGCATGCGATACTATGCCTTCACTTACAATTTCAGTGAGTTTTGCATAATGATTTTCTTTTTTTTCAAAACCCAACTTTGTATTTTTATTTTTTCAGAAGCATAATAAAATGCTCACCTCCCCATGCCTGCCCCCCCACACTCACATTCCTGACAATACTATACTCATTTGGAATGTTTCTGAGCCTTTCTTTACTTTCTAATTAGTTTTTGGACTATAAAGTAGCTTGTAGCAGACCAGTGATCCAAAGGGGTGCTGTGCATGAAGCAAATTCCATCCACTTGAATGCTCAAAGGCATCAGAGAGTCCCCAAAGGTAGGCAGACATGAAGGTCCAAGATATGGTCCCCACAGTCTATACCCCACATCTCTCCCGAGGTATGTATTAATTTTTAGCAGCATTTCAGAGTTTGAGAAGTCAGACAAAGGTTGATAAGAAGGGGTGAAGAGCTGGTGAGCCTTGGTGGTCTCCCTCAACTAGGAAAAGAAAACTAGGCTTGGCAACCACCTGTGTATCTCCCTGTACACCCTGCTGAGAGTACTGAGAAGTTTCCATGCACAGGTGAAATCCCAGCATAGAGAAGTTCTAGCTCCCTTCAGACATTTAAATGAAAGACTTCAAAGCCAATTTGATACTACATGGAAATCACAATTGACTGTTTAGAGTCTTTCAGTCCCCAGGAGATAAAAGCAATAGGTTATTTTAAACACAGTGAGAGTCAATAAGAGCCCCGAACTTTAAAGCAAAAGGAAATGATTTTTGTCTCTAGTAGGCTCGGCAGGAGGAGTTTCTCCTCTAGGTATCTGGGAGATGCTGGGGTGAATTTTGTCAGTAGGTGACGTGAGGAGGCTCTCCAGTGTTTGTGTGAGTCTCTAGCAAACACCAAACTTACTGAGAATACGGAGAAAGGGCAGTGTTTTTAGTCAGTAGGCCAAGCAACCTCAAGAGCAACTTTGTAAGGAAAGACATATTTTACCTCACTACTTCAGAGGCATTAGTCCGTGATTAACTGGATCCACTGCTGTGTTTTTGTGGTGAGGGAGAACATCCCGATGGAGCTCACCTATGGCAGCCAGGAAGCAGAGAGGGGGACATGTCTTTGCTAGCAAGCTTTTTTGTTTACCCCTTCATTTCATCTGGGTCCCAGCTTATTGGCGGACACTGACTACCTTCAGGGTGAGTCTCTCTCCCTCACATAATCCTGTCTAGAAATGTGCTCTCAGACACGCCCATATGTGTGCTTCATTAATTTTCCTGGCAATTCTCAAGCCAGTTGGGTTGATAGTCAGATTTAACAGCCACAAAGGGAAAGACGGAGACCCTACTAGTCCCACAGAAAAATTGAATGCTGAAATCTCCAAGCATTGCTTTACCGTGTTCTAGAAAATAGATAATGGGGCTGGAACTGGCTGTTCTTCCAGAAGAAGAGTGGGTTCCATTCCTGACACCTGCATGTGACTCATAGCTACTTTAAGCTCTAGGCCCTGGGGAGCTGATGTCGTCTTCTGGCCTGCACAGGTAGCAGACACATACATAGTGCACAGACACACATTCTGGCCAAACACCTATTCACATATAATAAAAATATGTTTTAAAGTTGTTTTGTTTCTTGTTTTGGCTTTTTGTTGTTGTTATTATTGTTGTTTTGGTTTTGATTTTTAGAGACAGGGTTTCTCTGTGTAACCCTGTAACCCTGGCTGTCCTGGAACTCACTTTGTAGACCAAGCTGGCCTCTAACTCAGAGATTTGCCTGCTCTGCCTCCCAAGTGCTGGAATTAAAGGTGTGCACCCCACGGATCAGCTATCAGTAAGTATATTTAACCTATGACAGGGCAAAGGTTAGTTGACTGAAAATTAAATTGTTCATGAACATAGGAAATAAAATAAGACAAAATAAACAGGAAAGAAAGGTCCAATGTACTCGAGTTACGGTAAACCAGAAGGATGCAAAAGAATGGGAAAGAAGCAATATTCGAAGAGAAAATAATTGACAATTTTCCAAAGTTCTTGAGAGCTCTCAAGGTACAGACTGCACAAACTCTCTAAAGACAAGCACACTAAATGCAAGGGAAGCTACACTTAAATATACATAGTAATAAAACTACCAACACCAGCAACAAAACCAAATTAAACAAACAAAAAAGTTTTCTTCAGATGAGCAAGGATTCAGTATTACCTCCTAATGCAACCATGGGGAGTTAAATGGCAAAACTAGGGCCAGAGATCCCCTGCTGGCCTGGAGTCCTAGAACCCAGGAAATTAGCCTTCAAGAAGAAGAAGAGGTTTCCACTCAAACAAAACCAGAATTTCATCCCTTGAAAGGTTATACTTATAAAAAGAGGCAAGGAGTCCTCAGAAAGATTTTGAAGAAAAAATGAGCCCCAAAGAACTGCATAAATGCATTCTGAAATAAAAACTAATATTAAAAATATAGTTGATTTTAAAAACTCTTAAAATGGTAATAATGCTGGTGGGGTTTTTAAAATATACAGAATCAAAATGTGTGACAATAATAACCAAAATGGACATTGCTCAGTTTACCAAAATATGGGTTCATTGTTCCCTGTGTAGCATCCATGTGCAGCTCAGAGAGGGCCGTATGGTACAATACAGCTGATAGCTGAATACTAGCAGAAACCCTCTTGGCACTGAAGAGGGAGGGAGAGAGATGTGTGCAGCTCAGACCTGACTCGTAGACCCATACTCTTGTTGTTGACTTAAAAGACTAGCTCTGCCCCGACCCACTTGGGGACTGGTGACATTTTGACCACTTTGTATTTAGCAAGCGTACCAAGAATAGAACCTTACAAAGCTTTTCAAGAGCCAAAGGCACAAAGTGCCTACTAACCACTTGGGGTTCATCTCTTCCTGAAGCCCCGTGTAAGACCCCCTTGCCCCCTCCTTCGCTAACAGCCTTCCTAAGTGGCAAAACATTGCAGGGTCCAGAGTGGCCTCAGAGGCCTCGACTTAGGACGGGGTTATTTATGTTGGCTCAAAGCCCACTTCCTCCAACCGCGGAGGCTTTGTTCTGGAAGAAAGCAAGGTAGGTGGAGAGGAACAGGATGGCAGTGTGTGTCTGTGGGGCTGTCAAGCTTCATTTTCCAAGCAGTTCTTCCAAAGGTCTTAACGTGACAAACCGTCTCTGCCTCGTGGATGATTTTGTTTTTCAAAGGAAAGCCCAGAAGGCTACAGGCAGTTCCTAAAGGGGAGAAGGGGCTTCAGATTTGCTTCCCAACCCCCTCCCCTCTCCTCAGAAAACCAAAAGAGCCGAAATGGAATATCCACTATGGGACTGACAGATGTACCGTGAATTTACGATATGTGATATCTTAGCATCCCTTTTACTTTCCCAGACCCTTCACAATCAAGTTGCTTTTTGTTGTTCTTGTTTTGTTTTGTTTTAACTCAAGGGCAAAATGATCAAACAGATTGGAAGTTCTCCCACAAAGTGGAGCAGTTGACATGACTGAAAGGTAGGATACAGAGAGAAAAGAGCCTGGGTCTCAATCCTGGCTCACAGATCACTTCCCTCTCTGGAACACCACCTTTGCTATCGGTGAGAGGGAACGATAGTAAGGCCAGCCGCCCACTTCATGTGTTAAAGGGGTAAGCTAATAAAGTGTATACGGAGCTTTTGGAATAGAAGATTCCTGAGGGCGATTTGTTTCATCCAGCTGTGATGGAGGAAGAGCGCATGAAGACGGATGCCAAACACTAGAGTACCATACACAGGGCCATTTTCAGCCCAACCTCTTCATTTTTCAGACGAGAAAACTGAGTGAAACGCCAAGAAAGTGATTTTTCCCAATGCAATGAAATTGGAAAAGAAGGGAGAAAGCATTCCTCGGATCTGCTCCACGTGCTCTGCGAAGATCCTCTGAAGCCTGTGGTGAGGGTGACCAGATTCCAGTGAGGACCACTGGTTTTGCTTAGATGTCCACAGACAGGGGCAGTGGATTCAGAGGAGATGAAAGAGAGATGCTAATGGTCATAGGCATTCTGTTTTCTTCCTGGCACAATATCAAGAATTTTGAAAGCCTGGCGAAAAATTATCTGAAGGGCATGATGCTCATAAAGTCATCCAGCGCCAACCCAAGCACCCCTCTCAGAGTGAGATGCCCCGAGTACCTCTTTGACACAGTATCTGAGGCTGCCATGGTCCACTGACAACTGCTCAGAAGTCGGAGAGGAAAGCGTGGGTCACCATTGCATCCAGGGTCATTTCTGGATTGCCTGGAAAGAAGGGAAAGGCTGAGGAGGCTTGATAAGTGAACTCACGTCTTTGGTCCTGATGATAGGTGCCTGCATACAAGCTGCACAGGTTCTCCAAAGTATAACTTTCTAGTCGGGGGCCTCCTGCCCCACCCCCTGCCTGGAGTCACAGATTAGTGACTGATAACTGGCTCGGAGCTTCTCTGACAGTTCAAGGGTCCACACATAAAAGACAGCCCTGCTATACGTTTGGCAGAAAGCACTCAGAACTTGGGGCATGAGCCCTTGATCAGTAACTATTAAAATAACAGTTTCCCCTCATTCCTTCAGAGCCGTGAGGCCTCAGGAGTCTTTGAAGATGAAGTGGGCATTTGATCCTGAACCCGCTACCGTCACCACGGCAGGGGCCCATGGTTTGCCAGCATGTCTGCTTTCCACCCCTTCAAAGGTTACAAATCAAAGAGCCCCAGGTCTCAAAGGCTCCCAGTAGGCTGCTGGGTTAACCCAGTCACATTCTGGCACTAGGTCAATGCCATTACTTGGACCTGGGTGTTCCCCAGATCACATTAATCCTTAATCAGTGTTTTCCTCTGAGGTCACAAGCTCTAGAGCCTGCCCCAAATCTTGAGACTCATTGATTTTATGTCACCAGGGACTGAATAGAGCACCTTCAGTTAAAAAAAAAAAAGAAAAAACTGCCACTGACTCAGATAAGAAACAGCCTTCCCCAAGGTGCCAAGCCACCTCCCCCAAATACAGCACGGTCCCTTTGTTCTGTGCCAGCCACTGTACTGTCATCCCTGATTCATCCTTCTCTTTCAGGCAGGGTGACTCAGAGGGAAAGTGCTGTGTAAAGGCTTGCTCCATTTAATTGATAAAATACAGCCCAGCCAAAGAAGGGCTGTGAAGAGTCCAAGGATGCGCTGAAGGAGATTGCTAAGCAACACGCCTCGGGGCCATGGGTGCAGACCGCTGAGAAGCGACATCAGTGGACCGGCAGGGTTGGCCCTCAGCCATTTGGAACATAAACCTCAGAAGAGGACAGAAAGGCCCTTCCATAAGTCCACAAATGCCACCCAGAAACACAAGCTAGAGACCGACCACACACATTTTGCAGTGTGAGAAGAGCCGTGTGACCTATTTTTGTCATCTCTCAGACATCTCTGATTAGATATGTCATTGTAAAGGCTATGGCAGGGCAAGATGTCACACATGGAAAAGCGATCTTTCTGCACTCATCAAGCTGGACCCTTCAGCCAGAGAAAATGGCACAGAAACTTGATGCTCCCTTTGAGGAATAAAAGACATGGAAACGTGAAAATTATCTAAATACATATGTCTGCATGTATAGAAACTCACATGTGTGTACACACATAGAATCCCCCTCTGCATACTGACTGAACACATGCGGACACTTTGTGGTTGGGCTAATCACCAATTTTGTACTTTTAAAATATTTTTAAATATTGAAAACAAATGCAATTTGCTTCAGCAACAAAAAGTTCGCATGTAGGGCAGAGATTTAAGTCAGATTTGATGGCCCATGCTTTCGATTTCAGGACTTGAGAAGCTGGGGTAGGAGGATTGCTGTGAGTCCGAAGTTAGCCTGGGTGAAGGAGTGAAGCTATGTATTCAAAGAGAGAGAGAAAGACTGAGTTGCAGAGTAAGGTATCTTTGACTCTCGCTCCCTAGAATTTGGATGTCCTTTATCCGAACTCAAGAGAGTTACTTGCAGTGTTCACAATCAAAGGACGTGGACACTAGGAAATGCGTGCTGAGGTGACGGTGCTCCACATGACCAAGGGACCATCCCATTCAGTCTTGCTGGCCTGGTTCTTGGACTTAAGAGACGTTTAGTACCTGGGTAGTTTACGTTTCATATTACATGCAACTGTTGACCAAGGTTAGTACAGTTTAGAGGCATAGGAGATTGGAGGTGAGGGAAACAGGTGATCACTGCACTGGAAACCCAAGGCCACACAGCGGAGTGGAGTGAAGACTGGGAGGAAGAGTTAATGAACTGATGGCTTCCACAGCTGGTGGTTGTATTCACAAACAGCAGCAAAACTTCATCTTCCCTGTCTGTGCCCTGGGTCATGATGTGACAGTGTAAGTTTTGATATTGATGTCATAACCCCCAACCTCAGTGGCTTTACAAGGAAGGTTTGGTTCCCATTTGACTTCAGGTGACTCCACCAGATCAGCTCTCCTCCATCTGTGGAGATTTGCTCTAAGAGTTCCCCAAAAGGGAAAAAAAGAGGTGGAGGAAGGCTACCAGCTCAGAACCTTTGACCTAGAGACAACACACCTCACTCAGCCCAGAGCCCTTTGCTCTGTGTTAGTTGCCTATACCTCCTTAACTACATGAAACATGGGAGATGGCGAGTCTCTGGTGAGCCCTAGTCAGCTTGTATATAAGATATAGATAGTCACAGCCAGGTGGTGGTGGTGCTCACCTTTAATCCCAGCACTTGGAAAGCAGAAGTAGGTGGATTTCTGTACGGCTGAGGCCAGCCTGGTCTACAGAGCAAGTTTCAGGACAGCCAGGGCTACACAAAGAAACCCTGTCTCAAAAAAAAAAAAAAAACAAAAAAAAAAACAAACGAAAAACCTATATATTCATATTTATTACTAGTTTTTAGCATCGTCTAAGACATCAAAGTACCATATTAGCAGTGTTTCCAAAGTTCCTGAGACAAATTTTTGCATGTTCTCTTCTTGGCTCACATGTCTCTGTGTTTGATGAAATCGTGCTCTATGAGTTGAAGCTATCACCTGCAATAGGATGCCAAAGGAGTTGTCTTGGGAATAATTGGTAAAGTGTTACCTCCCAGTCGTTTATTATACTCAGGCTCTAGGTCCTGATACAGTTATACTGATAATAACATTGCTATTAGTATACCTATACTAATAGCTATATGTAATACTATATATTATGTATCTAATATGTGTGTTACAAATATAGTAATAGCAGCTATGCAAGCTATTACTCTTGGAACCTTAGTAAGCACCCTTAATCTACACAGGAGTAAGGGTATATGTGGGTAGGAACAGAAAGGCTTGTCCCTTGATGTCTTCTATATTGTCCTTGTCCTTCCTACTTTCATACCCCAACTATCTCTAATCCAGAAGTCTCCATGGAATAAATGGTTATAAGTATTTTGGTGGTGGGAGGACACCCAGATTTATTTATCAGAAGTCCCTAAATCTGGCCAGACTGATCACTATGAATCTGTGGGTACTCTACAAAAGAAACCAACTGGTTTGCATTGCACAAAATGGCATGGTGAGCAAGTCTCGAATACCATGCCTGCCATTTGTTTTTCCATCTGTCTTGTAGACCCTGGAGTCTACAGAACCCGAGCTTCATTGTTTTTCCCCCTCAATTTATTTGTTTTTCACCCTCTGGGAGGCAGCACAGTTTGTCCATGTTACTATTAACCTATGAACATAGCTGTAGAAGAACAGTGAAATCAGTAAAGCATTGTATGGTGCTTGGGTGAAAGAACAGTTGTCAAAATCAAAACCAGAGTCAAGCTCCTCCCATCCCCACCCCCCACATAGGTCACCAGAAAGTGGAAGGAATTTGATACCTTGCTCTGATGTATCTTTCCCCACAAGAGTGTCCGGTGGCTGGTGTGGAAGACCCTTGCCCAATGTCATGTATGGAGCATGATGTTCAATCCCAGCACCGAAACAGAGAGGAAAAAAATATGTGGAAAAAGAAGGACATCAAGAAACTAAACTTCAGCTGATCCAACTTGTCCCAATTTGTAGCTGGGAAAAGCATGACTCAGACAGGCAAGCAAATTCTCAGGATCCAGAGCAGGAAGAACCAGGGCAGTAATTCCTGACCCTGGCTCTACTCGCTGATCAGCTGTACAGTTTCTCTCTCTTATGTCTCCCTCATTAATGATCCCTGGATAAAGGGAGGATGGAGAACGTAAGTACTAACAACTGATAATGTCACTGATACAGTGTATGATGCTCAACCAAGAGGAAGGTGCCTTCTGGGGTGGTGTGGGAGATGTGTCTGTATTCTGTCAATCATGTTTTAAATAAATGCTGATTGGCCAGGTAGGAAGTATAGGTGGGTCAACCAGACAGGAAGTAGAGGCAGGGCAAGGAGAACGTCTGGGAAGCAGGAAGCTCCCTTGGCATTCCTGCGCAAATCTC
>JAQHUG010000021.1:7570520-7587317 GCA_028555095.1 Dicrostonyx torquatus
GGATCTTCATGCATCCACACAGAGGCGCTTCCCACAATGTCAGAAAGTGAGGACCACCTTGGTGGTGAGTGAACATTTTCCAGTCTGGTGCGTTCTCATCGCTAGTAGACAATGGCATCAGGGATTCTCTGTCATTCCTCATAACCCAGCTTTCAAAGCGTTAATGTGAAGCAATGCTTGGCGACAGTGGGCCCCTTGATTAGCAGCCATGGTAAGGAATAAAATATAAGAGGTCAAATGGAAACTAACCTGATAGGATGCTTCTGGGGCTATCTTTCTGTTGTCTGTGTGTCCCTAAAATCTTACTCAAGAGCAATGTACCTTCCCCAGGAAAACCAAAGCACTGGGGGCCCACTGCTAGATGGTGTGCTTTGATTTATTTATATTCTTTTTACTCCAAAGTGAATAGGGTGTGTGCCGATCAGGGTTAAAAGCAGTCTGTGGACATAATTATGACTAGAAGCTACTCATTTAACCTCTCTGACTTTCATTTTGGCTTTTTTTTCCTTTTCCAATTTACAAAATGGCAGGATTGAATTAGATGACCTCTAAGACCCCTTTCTTGCTCAGAAATTTCAAGTCCATAAACACAAAAGCACCCTGCCTCACATCGAGATTAAGCTCATAGCTCTGCCTCATTAACAATCATTCATGATCAGACAGGGGAGAAAAGCACTGTCTTCCTTTGGGGTGTATGAGCTTGGAAGATCTAGATTCTTAGAAACCCCTTCCTCGAAGATGCCTGGTTCTGGAAACACAAACCCCTTTACTCCTTTCTTGCTGGGTAACTAGCTGTCAGTCTGCAGCCTGGAATCAAGTGGAACAATAAGTTAGCTTTGAGTAGATAACCTACCCTTGAGCAGTTACGGCTTGGAAAAAAGAGTCCTGTGTGTTCATGAGCTGTTATGTATTCAACTCAGCCCAGCTCCACAACTAGGACATCTAGAAGATGGGTAAAGTGGGATGTTGGCATCTAATTGGGAAAATGAAAAATAAATTATTTTATTGTGATTTTTATAGGAGCCCTTTATAAATATTATAATCATTTCTGGTGGATAATGAAATCAGTTAACCAATCTGGTTGTATTTTCTTAGGAGTGGTTTGAGTTATCTGGTCACTTTTATTTTTGATTGGCACAGTCATACCTAGTTATGGGTACAGTATAACATTTCTGTGTGTATATCGGGTAATGGTCAAATCAAGGTAGTCTCTCTGTCCCCTTAAGCATCTTTTTCTTGTGCTGAGAACATTGCAAATTCTTTCTCCTAGCCTTTGTAGCCTGTGGCTGTGTTGATTTTAGCATAACCACCCTACTGTGCAGCAGAACTGTGGAAACCACCCTGCTATGTGACTGGCACTGCTCCTCCATCTTTCCCACCTTCTCTGCCTTACGCTACATGTGGAACTGAGATGATATTACCTTTACGTCCCTGTGCCTGACTTATTTCACGTCACAGGAGTTCCTGCACTTACCTGTGTTGTCATAACTCCTTAGTCCTCTGGGTCAAGAGGACCAGTTAAAGTCCTTCTTTTCTTTTTTTTTATTTTGAAAATTTTAATTGTTTTTATTGAGCTATATATTTTGCTTCACTCCCCTTTCTTCCTCTCCCCTCCCCTTCTGCCCTCCCCCATGGTTCCCATGATCTTACTCAGGAGATCTTGTCTTTTCTACTTCCCATGTACATTGCATCCATGTATGTTTCTCTTAGGGTCCTCTTTGTTGTCTAGGTTCTCTGGGATTGTAACTTATAGGCTGGTTTTTCTTTGTTTATGTCTAAAAGCCACCTATGAGTGAATACATGTGATAATTGTCTTTCTGGGTGTGGGTTACCTCACTCAATATGTTTTCTAGATCCTTCCATTTGCCCGCAAGTTTCAAGATGTCATTATTTTTTCTGCTATGTAGTACTCCATTGTGTAAATGTACCACATTTTCCTTATCCATTCTTCAGTTGAGGGGCATTTAGGTTGTTTCCAGGTTCTGACTATGACAAACAATGCTACTATGAACGTAGTTGAGCATATGTCCTTGTGGCATGATTGGGCATCCTTTGGATATATACCCAAAAGTGGTATTATTGGGTCTTGAGGAAGGTGGTTTCCTAATTTTCTGAGAAATCGCCATACTGATATCTGAAGGGGCTATAACAATGGAGGAATGCTCTCTTTACCCCACATCCTTTCCAGCATAAGTTGTCATCTGTGTTTTTGATCTTGGCCATTCTTACAGGTGTAAGATGGAATCTCAGAGTTGTTCTGATTTGCATTTCTCTGATGACTAAGGATGTTGGACATTTCCTTAAGTGTCTTTCAGCCATTTTAGATTCTTTTTGTTTAGAGTTTTCTGTTTAGGTATGTGCCCCATTGTTTTTATTGGGTTATTTGTTCTTTTGATGACCAATTTCTTGAGTTCTTTGTATATTTTAGAGATCAGCCCTCTCTCCCATGTGGGATTGGTGAAGATCTTTTCCCATTTTGTAGGCTGCCATTTTGTCTTGTTGACCATGTCCTTTGCTTTATAGAAGGGTCTCAGTTTCAGGAGGTTCCATTTATTAATTTTTCTCTTAGTGTCTGTGCTATTGGGGTTATATTTAGGAAGTGATTTCCTGTACCAATGTGTTCAAGTGTACTTCCCAATTTCTCTTCTGTGAGGTTCAGTGTGGTTGGTTTTATGTCGAGGTCTTTGATCCATTTGGAAAGTTCCTTTTTCTAAACACCTAAAGGGCTTCACATTTTTCTGATAGACTCAAATGGATACAAGGATCTTAATAAGCCAAGATAGTAGGTGACAAGAAATGGCGTCTCCCACTGGGGGGTGGCGACAGCACTCAGGAGGAGGCAGGTAGATTTCTGTGAGTTCCAGAACAGCCTGGGTTAGACAGAGAAAGCCTGTCTCAAAAAAGCAAAAAAAAAAAAAAAGAGAGAGAGAGAGAGAGAGGAAGGAGGAGGAGGAAGAAGAGGAGAGAGGTGAAGAATAGAGAGGACAGGAGAGGAGAGGAGAAGAGAAGAGAAGAGAGAAGAGAAGAGAAGAGAAGAGAAGAGAAGAGAAGAGAAGAGAAGAGAAAAGAGAAGAGAAGAGAAGAGAAGAGAAGAGAAGAGAAGAGAAGAGAAAAGAGAAGAGAAGAGAAGGTCCTCTTCTAATAGGGAAAACCTAGTAGCATTCTCCTTTCAACCTGGAGAAGAGTTAGTCTTTAATGAGACACAATGCAGTGGCTTTCCAATGGATCCCAGAGCAGGACATCTGGGTTAGAAAGCTGGCCTGAGTGATCCCATATATGTTTCTTAATCTCTGTGTCTTGTGTCCTAGTGTAGCAAATGAAGTTAGTATTACCCCCTTTATGGAATTAAGAGCATTAGTTGAATTAATATGGTACATGTAAAATGATTTAGCGGGTAGCCAGTGGATGTGAAGTGGCAGAGAACTGCTAGCCAGCTATTATTATTTGCCTAAGGTCTCCAGGCTGAAGCACAGAAGGCTAATGCCTCCCTGGGTCTCAGGCATCAATAATCATCCCCATATTTGAATGATGGATTTTTACTGCCTTTTTTTTTTTTTTAAGGATCACAGTGATAGAAGTTAGAGGAAGCATGGCCTGATTGACAGGGATGCTGCAAAGAGAAATAATTTTCCAGGGGCCAGTGATGGTTACCATGGTTTCCAACTGGCGGAAACCCCAAGGTGAAAATATTTCACCACTGATAGGAGCAGGGTGATTCCTCCACCTTCTCCTCTCTGGCCCCCATGGGGCAGATTGTTATAATACTAACCCGTGTTTGCAGGCAGCAGAGAAAGATAAGAGTAAGGAAGAACAGAGAGCACAACCATCTAACTGACCACTGACCAGGGAGGCAAATATGCCTGATTTCCCCAGGGGCAAGACGAGCAATGCACCTCTTAAGAAATGAAAATGTGATCATCTGGAGGAAGACAAAATATTTTAATACGAGACCCGTGTCTGCATTGACGACGAGCACTGGGGACATGTTATATGACTTGAAATTTTAGCTCTGTTCTGAGTGATTTATTTGTACGACTGTGAAATATAAGTCCCACTGGGAGCAGTCACAGCACCCAGAGTTTTGAGAGAGTCATAGCTATAGTCCACCAACAGTACAGTCAGCCTCCTGGCCCCCACCAGCCTCATCCTCAAATCAATGCCCCAGCCTTCAGAATTAAAGACTTCCGACGTCCTGAACACAGTATTGACACATTAGTCTCCACTGTTGAGTGGCTCAGGCTGTTTCTGGGAAGTCTTCTCCTACAGGGAAGGGCATTACCATCAGAAATGTCTTCAGGGATGTGGCCTTGAGTTCAGTAAGCCTGTGCTGCTCCGTTAACCAGGCCCAAAGCCAGTGTGTCCATCCCAGGCAAGCTGGGCAGTCATTTTGCAGAACCAGAAGACACAAGAGTCTCTACTATAGAAAACTGCCTGGCTACCGTGGTTTGGATATGTGACCTCTCCCAAGTCACGTGTCAGACTTTTAACCCACCACGGTAATAGGCTAAAAGCCTCTAGAGGTGGGGTCACTGGGAGAGAATTGGGATTAGAAACAGCACAAGGGTGGGATCCCACAGTAGCCTTAGTGGCTTTATAAGTAGCAGAAGAGAGACCTGGGCAGCTCCTGGGTGTGAGGTCCTCTCCCAGTGCCAAGCAAACGCCTGCTCTTTGCTCTTATGCTGCTGGTTTTAGGACTATGACCCAAATAAGCTTATCTTTATACCAACTGTGTTTCACCAACAAAAAATGAACTAAGACATTAGTTAAGTAAAATGACCCCCAAAATAGAAACAAAAAAGAAAATGTCAACAAGCTAGTGACAATGCACCACTAGGAAGTAGAGAAGTACATCCTTTTGAAAACAGTGGCTTCAGCCACTTTAATCCTATGACCACACCCAAAGAGCAGGATCTGCTTCTGGAGGCTGAGGAAGGAACAGCACCTGGGATGGGTGCCTGAATGATGAATTGACTTCAAGCTGGGTGTGAAAAAAAGATGATGGGCTTGGCGTAGGGGTGCAAGCCTATAATCCCAGGAGGCAGAGGCAGGCAGATCTTTGTGAGTTTGAGGCCCAGGTGATCTACAGAGTGAGATCCAGGACAGTCAGGGTTACACAGAGAAATCTTTTCTCAGAAAAAAAAAAATAGTGATGGATGGAGAGTTCCTGTTCAAGCAGCTTTTGCAAACCTTCAATGTAGAAGTTAACTCGATTTGGGAAATAACCAGGCTAGCTAAAAGATAAAACAATTATATTTTTATTTATTATAAGGGGAAAACTCACGAAACAGGAATGAGAAGTCTAAGTTCAGCTGTGCCGGGAGGGAACCACACACAGAGAGAGCGCACCTGGGTCGTTTTTCTCCGGGTCCCAGAAAACACACCCTAACTTGGTCCCACCTCTTAAAGATAATCGGTTAACAAGGTGATTCCCCATTACCTCCCCCCTTTTATCTAAACAAGAGCAACCCAAACCAAATACAAAATTATGTACAATAGGAACAGATATCAAGTATAAAATTGCAAACAACATAAACAATATTAAGTAAGGAATACACGATAAATGTTTTAATAAACATTCTATTCCAAAGAGTCTAAGTCTTGCATCAGGAATTGGCTTGGCTAAATCATCAGAGGAAGGTAACAACTATCTAATCTTCCACCCCATCGAAGGCCGGAGAAGGGAGATATTACTTGAGTCAAGCAGTATATGATGGAGAAAATTGGCTACCTGAGCAATCACCCAAAGTCTCATTTGCAATGTTGAAACAACCAACTTTGGCTAAGGACTAGCGTAATTGACAGACCATTTTCAGAGGCAGGGAATTTTTCAGAATCATCTTACCCTGTCTTGGCAAGGTTTGGCAGTTCTATTCCTTGTATCCCTTTTATACAGTCCAGATACCATATACTTTCTCAGTGATTGAAGCATGGGCAGTTCCTTGCCCAAAGACCAATTGTGCCAAGAAGAAAACAAACTCTGAGTGGAGTATCTTCAGTGCTCAACATTCTCTCGGGAATAGATTGGTGCTGTCAGAAGCAATCATGTCTCCTCAACAGAACCCTAAATTATTTAAATGCCATGTTCTATAGATCCTTGAAGTGGTTGAAGATTACCTATCTAGGAAGAATACAATCTCTATGTAGCTAAAGAACCTAATTAATCTGACTGAACAACTATTGACCTATACTATTTAATACCTATATAACTTAAAGGCTCAGACTTCCTGTCAGAATATTAAATGATCTGCAAACAAATGTGCAGCAAATGAGGACAATGACCTCAAAATGTAAACAATGTATAAGTATCTTGATCAGAGGGAAGAATAATATATAATACAATATGAAAATATATCCTAAAAAAAGTTATATCAATTTCAAAATGTCCAAAATAGAGGTAGAATGTATACAATCTGACAGAATAACTTTTCATAGGTATACAGATACTATAAACAGAAATAACAAATATAATTTGAACTTGTATCAATATACAAAACCTTTACCAATGTAAATTATCCATAAATAATAGCTCAAAAGTATTCATACTGTTACCCACTATTGTGATCCTCCCCTTTTTTTCTGAACCTACATACTTTCCACCCTGACCCTCTACTTCATACAAGTAAAAATAAACAACCCCTAAACCCCTAAATGGTGTTCCCAACCCTGAGGATAACTTTTTTGGGAGAGGGGACATCATCCTCTAGAATTGCTTCTGCAGAATTATACACTGAAACCATCTGGTCCTGGGCTTTTTTTGATTGAGAGACTTTTGATGACTTTTTATTTCCTTATGAGTTGTAGGTCTATTTAAATTGTTTATCTGGTCTGGATTTAATTTTGGTATGTGATGGCTATCCAGAAAACTGTCCATTTCCTTTAAATTTTCCAATTTTGTGGAGTACAACTTTTTCAAGTATGACCTGATGACTTTCTGGATTTCCCCAGTGTCTACTGTTATGCCCATTTTTTTCATTTCTGATTTTGTTAATTTGGATATTCTCTCTGCCTTTTGGTTAGTTTAGATAAAGGTTTGTCTATCTTGTTGATTTTCTCAGAGAACCAACTCTTTCTCTTATTGACTCTTTGTATCGTTTTCTTTGTTTTTATTTTGTTGATTTCAGCCCTCAATTTGATTATTTCCTGGCATCTACTCCTCCTGGGTGAGTCTGCTTCATTTTGTTCTAGAGCTTTCAGGTGTGCTGTTAAGTCATTAGTGTGAGATTTCTCCAGGTTCTTTATGTAGGCACTTAGTGTTATGAACTTTCCTCTTAGCATTGCTTTCAAAGTGTCCCATAAATTTAGGTATGTTCTGCATTCATTTTTATTGAATTTTAGGAGGTCTTTAATTTCTTTCCTTATTTCTTCCTTGGCCAAGGGGAGATTCAGTTGAGCATTGTTTAATTTCCATGAGTTTGTGGACTTTCTGCAATAAGTGTTGTTGAATTCTAACTTGAAGCCCATGGTGATCCAATAAAATACAGGGGATTATTCCAATTTTTTTGTATCTGTTGAGATTTGCTTTGTTACTGAGTATGTGGTTTGGTGTAGAAGTTCCTTCTGTTTGTGTGTTGCTTTCATTGGTTAATGAATAAGAAACTGCTTTGGCCTAGTTGATAGGGCAGAACTTAGATAGGCAGAGAAAACAGAACTAAATGCTGGGAGGAAGGAGGCCAGAGTCAGAGATGCCATGGATCTGCTGGGGAGATAGACATACTAGACCTTTCCTGGTAGGCCACAACTTCGTGATGATCTGCAGATTAATAGAAATGGGTTAAATCAAGATGTGAGAGTTAGCCAATAAAAGGCTAGAGCTAATGGGCCAAGCAGTAATTTAATTAATATAGTTTCTGTGTGGTTATTTTGGGTGTAAGCTAGCCAGACGCCCAGGATGAACAAGGGGCCCTCTCCTCCAACAGTGGTTGATTTTAGAGAAAGTTCCATGAGGTGCTGTGAAGAAGGTATATTCTTTTGTGTTTGGGTGAAATGCTCTATAGATATTTGTTAAGCCCATTTGAGTCATAACATCTGTTAGCTTCTTTATTTCTCTGTTAAGTTTCTGTCTGGCAAACCTGTCCAGTGGTGAGAGTGGGTGTTGAAGTCTCCCACTATTAGTGTGTGGGGCCTGATGTGTGATTTAACCTTTAGTAATATTTCTTTTACAAATGAGGGTGTTGTTGTATTTGGGGCATAGATGCTCAGAATTGAGACTTCATCTTGATTGATTTTTTTCCTGTGACAAATATTAATTGTCCTTCTTTATCTCTTTTGATTAATTTTAGTTTGAAGTCTATTTTGTTAGGTATTAAGATAGCTACACCAGCTTGTTTCTTAGGTCCATTTGATTGGAAAATCTTTTCCTAACTCTTTACTCTGAGGTAATGTCTATCTTTGAAGTTAAGGTGTGTTTCTTGTATGCAGCAGAAGGATGAATTCTGTTTTCATACCCATCCTGTTATTCCTGTGTCTTTTTATATGCAAATTAAGATCATTGATATTAAGAAATATTAATGATCAGTAATTGTTAGTTATTGTTATTTTTGGTATTATTGGTGGTGGTAGTATTGTTTGTGTGTTTCCCTTATTTGGGTTTTGCTGGTATGGAGTTGTCTATTGCCTGTGATTTTGTAGGTGTAGCTAACTTCCTTGAGTTAGAGTTTTCCTTCTAGTACTTTGTGCAGGGCTGGATTTGTGGCTATGTATTTTTTAAATGTGGTTTTGTTATGCAACATCTTTTTTCTGCAACTATGGTGATTGAAAGCTTTTCTAGGTATAGTAGTCCAGGCTAGCATCCATGATCTCTTAGTGTCTGCACATCTATCCAGGATCTTCTGTTTTCAGAGTTTCCATTGAGAAGTCTGGTGTAATTCTAATAGGTATGCTTTTATATGTTACCTGGCCTTTTCTTTTACAGCTCTTAATATTCTCTCTTTATTCTGTATGTTTAGTGTTTTGATTATTATATGGTGAGGACTATTGTTTTGTTTTGCTTTTTTGGTCCAGCCTATATGGTGTTCTGCAAGCTTCTTGCAAACTTCTTGTACTTTCATAGGCATGTTCTGCTTTAGGTTGGGAAAGTTTTCTTCTATGATTTTGTTGAATATATATTTTTGGCCTTTGAGCTGGACTTCTTCTCCTTCTATATCTATATTCTTAGATTTGGTCTTTTCATGGTGTCCCAGATTCCTGGATATTTTGTGTTAAGAATTTGTTGGACTTAACATTTTCTTTGACCAATGAATCTCTTTCCTCTATCGTATCTTCAGTGCCTGAGATTCTCCCTTCCATCTCTTGTATTCTGTTGATTAAGTTTTCATTTGTAGTTCCTGATCGTTGACCCAGCTTTTCCATTTCAAGAATTCCCTTGGTTTGTGTTTTCTTTATTGCCTCTGTTTTAGTTTTCAAGTCTTGGACTGTTTCCTTCACATGTTCGATTATTTTTTTCTTAGTTTTCTTTGCTTTCTTTAAGGGATTTGTTGATTTCTTCTAATTTTTTGTTTGTCTTTTCCTCCATTTCTTTAAGGGAATTTTTCATTTCCTCTTTAAGGGCCTCTATCATCTTTATGAAGTCATTTTCTTCTACTTCATCTGCGTTGGGATGTTCAGGTCTTGCTGATGTAGAACCACTAGTTTCTAATGATGCCATATTGCTCTTTGTGTTCTTGAATGTCATATACTGTTGTCTACCCATCTCTTCCTCCAATGAGTGTAGGTTGGGCCTGTGCTTCAGCGGGTCCCTCTTCATCCAATTGGTGCAGGTGGGGCCTGGAGCTTAGATGCTCACTCTTCCTCCAGGTGTAAAAGGGCCATACCTCTGGTGGTCACTGATGCAGCTCTTGGGGCTCCTTTCCAGGGGCAGTCAGGGACAATGTTTCAGTGGTCACAGATACAGTGAGGGATGCTTGCAGATGTGGGGAGACTCCTCTATGGTCTCTAGGGCTTTAGTGGGTGGGGGTGGGGCATGGGATGGGCCTCTGGGGGTTAGGGCCTAGAGAGCAGGTCCCTCCAGCTGGAAACCCAGGCCACTTGCTTTTATTTTTCACCATAAGGCATCTCTATGGAAATATCTGCAAAGCCAAGTTTGGTAGTCTGGGTTTGTAATCCCAGCACTCTGGAGGCTGGGGCATGCAGGTGCACTATGTGGTTCAGACCAGCCTAGGCTACATAGAAAAATGCCACTTCAAAGGAGGAAAACAGAGAAAGTGGTGAATTCCTTGTTTCCCTGAAAGAGTAGTCACCCATTCTTGGCTGAATCACTATTTATCTGAACAGAGGTGTGTATGTGTTCACACACACACACACACACACACACATATATATTTATATAAATATAATATATATTTTAATATATATTTTTACATATTTATATATATTATATATATTCTTTTCTCTATGTTACAAAGAATTCATCTATTCCAAGCAGAGGTGATATGACTAACCTCTAAGGCCCAGTATCTCAGACCTGAGAAAGAGGGTCTTTATGTACTCTGGTATCTTGGTTCAACCAGATACTATCAGCGTGGTCTAAGACTAGAGCATTGGATGTGATCTTGCTGGGGATGTTAGGACATGAAGTCGGGTCCTCAATGGGCTGAAAATGGAGAGCAGTCCTGTGAGCCATCAGCCTTGTGATGGAGCGGGTGGCACTAGCAGGCTTTCCTTGTGGTCTGCGCTCTGTGTTTGTTATCACACATAGCACTGAGGGAGCATTTCTCCCTCATTCCGTGAGGAAGGATGATAGAAGGGCCACTCTCTGTCCTTAACTCTGTTCATGCATGCTCTTATTACAGCACATGACTACAGAGTGAGACCTTGTCTCAAAACACTGGAAGACAAACAAACAAACCATGCCCATGATGGTAAGAACGGAAATGCTGTCGTCAGTGAGTCTGCTGAGGTGTCTGAACCTTGGAACTTGGTAACTGGTGTCCGAGTAAGGTATTATAAGTGGGGCCCTTATTTTGCAGTTACCTAATTTATATACCTTTTTCTGCGTGAAAATTTAAACAGCCTCCAAGAAACTTTCCCTGACTAATGTAATTCTTCAGAAAAACAGACGGAAAAAAACAAAACAAAAAGCAAAAGCCTCACTCTTCCCTCAGAAGTATCGTTTCCTCACTCTCCTCCCCTTTTCCTTGTTCTTTTCCTGCTCTTTTCTTGAGATAGGGTCTCATTCTTTGTTATCCAGGCCAGACTTGGATCCACAATTCCCCTGTCTTATTGTAAACCTCCTCAGAATTGTTAGATCATGCAGAACTCCGTTGGTGTTTTGAAATTGTTCCTGGTGTTGCTGTTAATTACGTGCACCAAATGTCTTGAGGATGGAACCTGTTTCTCACACACTCTGTAGGTTAGTAGCCAGTATACTGTTTCTGTTTTGTTATTGTTTTAAGACAAGTTTCAGCTGGGCAGTGCTGGTGCATGCCTTTGATCCCTGCATTCTGGAAGCAGAGGCAGGGGACCTCTGAGTTTGAGGCCAGCCTGGTCTACAAAGGAAGTTCTAGCGCAGAGAAACCCTACAGAAAAAAAAAACAGAAAACCCTCAAACTCCTGCCTCCACCTTCCTGGGATTGCAGTCATGGTCCACCACACCTGGCTTTATGCAGTGCCACAAAATGCGGCCAGTCCTTAAACACTAAATAAACGGCTACCACTAAGTTAACTAGCACTTTGTGAGATTTGGATGACTTGTGTGTCATTAATGAGCCTCAAGCCAGGTATGGCAGTACATTCCTATGATCATGGCACTCAGGAGGTAGAATCAAGAGAACCATGAGCTCAAGACCGGGCTACATAATGAGCTCCAGACCTGTTTAGGCTGCATAGCAAGACGGTGTCTCACAAACAAGTAAAATAAGGCTAAGGTAATTATTCAGTTGACTACAAATACTTATTGATCAGCTACTAGGCTCTGCGACTAGACGACAGGAATATGATCTAAGTCATCGAGGAAGCATCTGTTCTAGAAGATAAACATTTAACAATAAATCAGGCCATGTATGGTGTTAAATTAGATAGCAAAGAATGTTGGGAAGGACAGTAAAGCAGGATAGGAGAATAATGTGTGAATAGAATACAGCTAGCTTAGAGAAGGCCTCCGAGGTGGTAACATCTTTGATCAAAGGCATAATGGTACAGATAACTTGCAAACTGCTACAAGTGTCCCAGTTGCCCAAAGACATCAGGGGCCAAAGTGGGCCGAGGATGTGACATTCTTCTATCTTGAATGGGAGACAACATTTTTTTTTCTTTATGACTAGAGACTTCTAAGGCAGACTTAACACCAAGTGGCATCCCTACAGTTTGACAAAGATCAATAAACTGACATATGACCAGCCCCAGAGCCAAAGGTACACAGCTCAAAGAGTACCAAAGACAAGATCCAACCTCTTAGTGGTCTGAATGCTTCCAGGTTCTTAAGGAGACACCCAGGACTTCTCTCTAAATCATCATCCCGAAGGGAGACTCTTCCCAGCAGGCTTTCTGAGAGTGGCCCCCATTAGACCGATGTGTGAAGCTTGAGATGTGTCACAGCTGTGAAGAGATGTGAATAATTCAAACAGAAGAATCCCAGCAAAGGTGCGAGTGTGAGCGCCCAACTGTGAACTGTACAAGCCAGGGGGGAAGCCTCTTTTAAATGTTCCCCTTGTTAGCTTGAATAAACAAACCAAGATTTCCCACCCACCCGACCTGACCCCACCTCACCTCACCCCACCCAACCCCTTGTCACCCACCTCACCTCACCCCACCTCACCCCACCCCACCCCACCCCAACTGGAAGGAATCTCAGTACAAGGAGAACTGAGTCCCCTGTGAGAGGCGACCGCATTTGTGAAGCTGCCCCATGTCTGCTCTCTGCTGCCTGCTCTCTGGCTTTGCTCTGCTTCCTTGCAGGAAAGGAATACAAGTTTAGTGTCTGAGTAGGCCAGCCATTCTGCAACCCAGAATGCACTGTCTCTTGGCACTCACAAACATGTGTAGTTCAAGAGCCAAATGTCACAAAAAGCCTCTGACTCCTCCAAAGAGGTGGCTGTAATGCTGAGTAAATTTATGTATTTTAGTTTTTAAAAATGGCAGGCACACTACTGTGAGTATAATGTCTCGGCTGTTCATATTTTTTATTAATTAGGATGTGTTAAGCTTTAGCTATGCTCAGATGAGCCTTTCTGCAATGTGTATCTTTCTAGATTTAAAAACAAAATGTTTGGGGCTGAGAGAGTGGAAAAGGGAGCCTATGAGGCCTCTCTGTATTTTGTAGCTTGAAGCTAAAGTCCTTACTTTTCTCCTATTCTGCCTAGCACAGTGATGAAAACATTGCTACAAAATAATCTTTAGAGAGAAAAGTTGAGAACAGTGTAGTGATATTTTATTTGTATTTTAATAAATAAAGTTTTCCTGAAGATCAAAGTGCAAAACTAAGCCACTAGAGGCCAGGGAGTGGTGGCACACACCTTTAATACCAGGACTAGGGAGGTGGAGACAGGAATGCTATTGCAGGCAGAGAGAGGAATATAAAGGGGAAGAGACAGGAACTCACTGGAGTGTGGAGTCTGAGGTTTGGTGGAGACACAGTGCAGTATAGGCAGTCTAAGGATTGCTCCTTCGGTCTGAGGCCCTTTGGTAGAGGTAAAAGGTCTCTCTAGTGGCTTACTGCTCTTCTCTGATCTTCAGCTTTAACCCCTATATCTGTCTCTGGGTTTTTATTATTTCTGCTACAGAACAGACAAAGCCAGCATGTCTCAGGAAAGTTGCTAAGGATCAGAAAAAAAAGAGAGAGGGAAATGCCTTGTTCATTTCTTCCTCTTCTTACCAAATACATCAGAAGACTGATGTCGTATGCGCCAGGGAACCTCCTTGCTGAGAGATGAAAGGATTTACTAGGTGCCAGGTAGAATGGGTGCACTGGTTGCCAAAACTATACTTGTCAAATGGAAGTCGTGCTAAGCTCAAAATTAGAAATAACTTTAGGAAGACATCTTAGGAAACTGAAATCCACTTATTTTAGCACTAAGTAAACACTTTTTGTATACCCAACGTTCAGCTAAGTGCTCTGCAGACATTTAAGTATAGCAGATAGTCCCTCCTTAACATTTAGCTTTTAATTAAATCACATACTTGACTAAGCGGATGAAAGGCATGAAAGAAAGATAATTCATGGATCTTGCTTTTTCAGTGGCTCATGTTTTTGCGGGGAAACAAAAGGTATGTGCTTCAGATATTAAAGACATAATGGGAGACAGGAGGCACAAGCGCCAGGGTGGTTGGCACAGAGTGGAGACAACCATCCAGACTGGGCCGCAGTGCGTCCACTGAAGAGAGAGGCATTACCTGTGGAATCTGTTCATGGATCAGTTTCTGAGGAAGCATGTCTTTCGTGAACCCACAAAGAAATTTAGGCAGTTATAGCAATGATTTTAGATTAGTTAAGGGACTCTGGAAATATGTAATGTATCTGTGGTGATTTGAATTTAATTGGCCCCATAATCTCATAGGAAGTGGCACTATTAGGAGGTGTAGCTCTATTGGAGGAAGTGTGTCACTGTAGGGTGGGCTTTGAGGTTTCCTATGCTCAGGATACCACGCAGTGTATCAGTCAGCTTCCTGGTGCCTGTAGGATGTAGCACTCTCAGTTTCAGCACCGCATCTGCCTGTACATCACCATGCTCCCCATCATGACAATAATGGACTGAACCTCTGAAACTGTAAGCAAGCCACCCCAATTAAATGTTTTCTTTATAAGAGTTGCTGTGGTCATGGTGTCTCTTCACAGCAATAAAAACCCTAGCTAAGACAGTATCCAAAAGCAAAGTAAAGCTTAGAAGGCAGACATGGTGGTATTTGTCTATAATTCTAACACTGAGAAAGTGGAGGCAGGAGATCTGGAATTCATGATCATTCTCAGCAATGTAATGAGTTCAAGACCAGTTTGGGATACATAAGATGCATAAGATCTATCTGAAGTAAAAATAAAAATCTTTGAACAGGGTTACCATATGACCCAATGATTCTGTTTATTAAAAAAAAAAGAAAAGAAAAAGAAAAAAAAAGACAAACACTGAGTACTTACATTGGTCAGCCCAGGCTACTGTAACAAAATACTACAGACCAGGTAACCTTACTTGGAAATGTTAACTTCTTGACAATCTAGAGATTCAACATCCAAGACAGATGTAAAGCTGGTTTCTCCTGAGGCCTCTCTGCTGGGTGTGCAGATGGTCTCCTTCCGTCTACATTCTTACATGACCTTTTTCTCTGTGCTTATTTTTAGTATCTCTTCCTGTTTTAAGGACTCAAGTTTTATCAGATAATTCCTCAGCCCTAATGAACTTATTTCATCTGAATTTCTTCCTTAAGGACTCTGTTTCCCTATACAGTCCCATTGGGGATCTGGTGAAAGGGAATGAGTGGATACAATCCATCCTTTCTAGCCTTCACATTCATTTGCTATTAGTGCATGGAATGAATTCCCATTTCCTTTCCAATGGCTCACAGTTTGTTACTATTCTTAATTGCTTGGGCATTTAAACTATCTCAGTTCCATGCTGGGCAAACCCCTCCAGGACAAACACCCCTTGTGCTTCGAGCACTTCTTTGCACTCAGGCACAATAAGACACTCCAGGTTCTAATTAGATGTTATATATCACATTCGGATCTCCACAAACTCTATCAACTCTGACTCTAAAATATTCAGAAAATCCTGACTCTGTACTGAACATCATAGATTTTTTTTCTTGTCATTCACTAAACAATACAATGTAATACCCATTTACATCGGCAATGACATTTACATTGTGTTTGATCGGCTGTTCTTAACCTGCAGGTTCCCTTTGGGGGAATCTCATGCCAGGTATCCTGCATATCAGATGTTTACATTACAATTCATAGAACTTATAAAATTACAGTCATGGTGTAGCAATGAAATAAATTTATGGTTGGGGATCACCACAATGTGAGGAACTGTATTAAAGGGTTGTGGCATTGAAATGTTGATGATCACTGGGTTATATGCCTTGAAGTACATGGGAGGTTATGCATAGGTTAAATTCAGAGACCATAGCAATTTTTTAAGCACTTATTTATTTGGGGGTTGGGAGGTAAGCTTGTATGTGGCACAGTGTGCATGTGTGGGAGTTAGTTCTCATTTTAGTATGTGACTTCAGGGGTTAGACTTAGCTCATTAGACTAGGCAGCAGCCTGTTGACCCCCGTTTCATGTATGAATCTTGAAAGTCAGGGGGCCCTGGAACCAATCCATTTGAGATACCTAGGGATGACTCTCTCTGTGTGTCTGTGTATTTGTGTGCCTATGTCTGTTTGTCTCTCTGTCTGTCAGTCTCTCTCTCCCACTGTGTGTGTGTTGTGTGTGTGTAGTATCCGAGATAAAGGGAATGAGTGAGAGAGCACACACACAACTTTCCATTATTGTGATAAATATCTGAGCAACTTATTATTGCCAAGGAACCTGGGGTTTGCTTTTAGGTATTTTATCTCACTAATAAAAGAATTTAAAATGAACTCATAGTGAAACTGAGAAAATTTTATCAGAGTTTGAGAGAAAAACAAGAGTCCAGGCAGGCTGACAATCTCACCAAATGCCGAGGGAGATGGAGAAGAGGAAGAAAGTAAATATGCTATTTTTAACCAGCCGCATGATGGATAGGCAGCTTCATGGCAGAAGGGGTAGGAATAACCTCAGAGAAAAGAGTTAGAAAGCCCAGAGTGACCTGGAAAGCATGCCCAAACTTTGGTCTGTGTCTGAAAGAAATTGAAGGAAAGAGAAATTGCACATTTGTGAGTTGT
>JAQHUG010000021.1:7604432-7682458 GCA_028555095.1 Dicrostonyx torquatus
CTTTTTTAAATCTAAATGGTGTAAGATTGTCCTGCGACAATACTTCAGTGTATAATAAGAGCTCTCTTTTCTTCTTGTAGTAGTAATAGTCTACTCTGTTTCTTATTTGTATTTCCCTGATGACCAGTGAGACTTTTTTTTTATATACCTGTTGGCTATATATATTTATTTCTTTTGATAAATATCTGTTTAATTTTATTGCATATTTTAGTGGAGTAAGTTGGTGGGGGCTGCTGTTGATTGTATGCGTTGGATATAGACTCCTTGTCCACTACACAGTTGACAAATATTTGCTCCCACTCTTTAAGCTGTCTTCACTATAGTGAGTGTTTCCTAGTCAGCAAGAGGACTTTTAGTTTCTTGTAGTCCTAGTAGTCTGTTTCACTCTCACTGTGGTTTTAAGGCCTTGATCAACAAATTTTCACCCATCACAGTGTCCAAAGGAATTCCTCCATATTTTCTTTTAGTGATTTCATAGTTTCAGCACCTGAATGTCAATCCTGTTGCATTTTGAGTTTATTATTGTAACTGGTATTAGATAGGAATCTACTAGGGTTTTTTTTGCATATGGATATACAAAATTTCTCATACTGTTTGCTGAAGATGTTGTTTTTTTATACAGTGTACAATAGATGTCTGTTAGTTCTATTTATTCCATGGTGAACTTTAATTCTAGTGTTTCTCTGGTGATATTCTGTCTGGATGATCTACATCTCCTATGGGATAATGTTGTTGCACGCTGTAAAGATCTGTCACTCATATTAGTTTAATAAAACATTGGTTGGCCAGTAATCAGGCAGGAAGTGTAAGTCCAGCACCCAGACTAAGAGAATTCTGGGAAGAGGAAAGATAGTCAGTCACCATCCAGACACAGAGGAAGCAAGATGTGGATGCCTTACAGAGCAAAGGTACCAATGCATACGGCTAAACAGAGACAAGGATTATGAGTTAATTTAAGTTGTGAGTGCTAGTTAATAATAAGCCTGAGATAATAGACCAAACAGTTTATAATTACTATAAGCCTCTGTGTTTTTATTTAAGACTGAACAGCTGTGTGACTGGGAAAAGACAGAAACTTCCATCTACAAATGGCACCCAAATGTTTGTCAAGAATTTCTACATAAAACCTGAGAAAGCTTTTAAAAAAAGAAAGAAAGAAAAAAGGAAAGAAAGGATTCTAAACAGACAAAACCAGGGTAAAGTACAGATTCTTGATAACCATCTTTTCTCTGGTAGGCTCTGTTTGCAAGCAGAGGTGTGCTTGTTTAAGAGAGACTTCCTGACTCAGTGTTAGCAGCAAAAACTCTGCAGCTCTTTTAAGAGGCCCTGCTACCAAACACTTAAATGTCGTTTATGAACAGCTCTCAGCATGCTTCTTGGTGGTGGAATAGACCTAGAAACTCCACAGAGCTGTAGCAATAAATGTGGCTCCAGCCAGCACCTCTGTCATGAAGGTAGACTTTCAAACAGCCAAAAATTGGTGTAAGTCAACCACCAAAGCCATAGCTTTAATCTCAGCCATCTTGCTTAGCAGATTAATGTTGTTCAAGTATATCAAGTCTAGTTGTACTTGCTTTACGTATTTAGGTACTCCAGCATTTGGTACAGATGTATTTAGAATTCAGCTCCTACTGAACTGATGCCTTTGTCATTGAATACTGTACTTTCTTATGTCTTTTTATTCCTTTGGTTTTATGGTCTGTTTTATCTTAAATTAACTTGGGTGTTCCTGCTTCTTTTTAAATTCTGTCTGCAAGGAATGTCTCATTTCATCACTTCCTTTTCACATTATGTATGCCCTTGGAGGTAAACTGAGTTTCTTGTAAGCAACTTATGGTTGGATCTTCTTTATTCACTTAGTAATTGCTTTTTAATCGGCAAATTTAGTTCTTTTACATTCAAAGTAATTATTAATAATGAAAGTCTTACAGTCATCTCTGTTCTTCTAATCCCCCTTTTCCCCCTCTCCCTCCTTCACCTCTCTTTCCCTCCTTCTCAGCTCTTCTATCCCTTCCTCCTTTCCCCCCTCTCCACAATCTTCCTTGGCAGTTCAGTGAATTACTTTAATAGTATGTTTTGATTCCTTGCTCATTGACTGTTGTTTGCACACTATATATGCTTGTTTTGTGGTTATCATGAAGCTCACATAAGCAACACTGTTCCAACAGAACCACCTTGGAAAATGCTCCCCTACATTCTAGCCCACAGGCATTCAGAGGCCACTGCAGCTGAGCTGAGAAAGGACCATGCTACCTCGCCAGCTTGCTGCAGAAATTGTCTGCATGGGTCTGGTTTTGCTGGCAGGCAGAATACAGCAACAGTGGGGTCGTCAGGACTAACAGCAGGTTCCAGAGTAATGCAGGTGAGGCCAGGTAATGCAAGGCAAGACCAGATGCCAAGTAGACCCTGCCATTGTGGGAAGCGTTGAGGGTGAAGCCTAAGCCACAGTGCAGACCTGTGGTGCTGGTCTTGCTAGGAATGGAGAATCATTGCTACAGAAAGCCAGAAGAACCAACCTCGCAGAGCCAGCATATGTATAGGATCATCGCATCATGGCAAGCAAAGCCTGTCAGAGCACAGATGACGCTACCACATGCTCCGGCTACCAAGCATGGAGCTGCCGGAAATAATTTTGTCCTTCTGTCCAGCAGCTGAGTTTCTGTCTTGCTTTGATCACATCTTCTGCCTTTTGGAGTTTGATTTTGAAAGAGTCATGGGTCTGAGTCACATTTATCAGTGACTTCTGCCCTTTTTTAAAAAATATCTATACTGATATTCCAAAATGTCACCATCTCTCTGAATGAACTTTTGGCCCCCTTGGAATTATGAACTCCTTCTTGAATCCCACTAGCCCAAACATTTGTTTCTGATATTGCCTCGAAGCTTCCATAAGCTGTCTCATCCCTCCTTATTTTGTTTCCTCTTTTGCAACTGCGTATTTTCAAATACCCCGTCCTCAAACTCACAGATTCTTGCTTCTGTTTGATCTGTGCTGCCATTGGTGCCTTCTGTTGCATTTTTAATTTCACCACATGCTGCTTTCAGTTCAAGACCACGTTTGATTTCTTATTAATTGCTTCCATCTCTGTTAGGTCTCTGTTTCGGGGGTGCCCTCCTCCAGTCACAGATGTTTTAAATTCTCTGCTAGTGCTCCCATCCAAGAAAAGCCTGGTCAGCTGTTAACACTTTGAATACTAGATACAGTTATGTCTTCTGAAAGCTCTGGACACCGCCTGGGCACTGAAGGGGCCCTATTTCTTCCTGTGTCATGGCTAAAATATGAAACGATGCTCACAGGGTCATGTGTCTGGTTACTGGTCCTTAGTCGACCGTGTTCTTAGGAGAGGCAGTACGAGCTTTGGGAGAGAGAACCCAGGTGGAAGAGTGTACCGCTGGGAAATTCCTTTGAAGGTTAGATCTGGTCCCCGTACGATTCTCTCCCTCATGCTTCCTGGCTGCCATAAACAATCTATTCTGCCATGCTCTTATCATACCTGGCTGTAATCTCTGAAGCTGTGAGCCAAAATAAGTCTTGAATGCCTTAAATTATTTCCCACAGATTTTTTTTAGTTGGTTTGTTTTTCACAGTAACATGAAGTCCCAGCACATTCCAGTCTTCTTCAACTAGTTTTGTGTGTTGTTTGAGGCAGAGTCTAACTATGTTACTAAGGCTGGACTGGAACTCGCCGTGTAACTCGGGATGACCTTGACCACATAATCCTCCTGCCTCATCCTCCCAAGTGCTGGGATTACAGGCAGGTACCATCAAAGCCACTCTAAACTGTCCCTTCATTTTCTGAGCCTATAGTCACTTCCACTAGATCAGCACTAGGTGGTGCCCAGGTCCAGATTTGCCAGGAGTTTGCTGTCACTCCCTCTGTACTACAGGGCAATCCAAACCCAGGGTTGTCTCAAATAGTCTTTTAGTCAATCGTTTGGGAAGCAGAGGCAATATCTAAGGAAGGTAGTATGTTCCTACAAGCCCTCTCCCTGTTTCAGGATAATCCCAGAAGGCTCATCTGTAATGACTGACCTGTGCTCAGATAATTCAGGGTTCTGTCTCGCTTACTCTGGGTAGTCACCAAAAAGAGACTGCCTTTGTCTTCTATGTCAAACCTAATACTCACCAAAGTCACAGGCACCCTCACATCCTGATCCCACAGCCCACACAGATCAGCACAACAGTAGCAATAGTTAGGACCAAGGTCCATACCTCTATGAACTGTGTTGCTTGGTTGGCCCTGTGGTCCAAGCCCCCTGATCTATGATGCTGGCTGGAAGAGACGTATGATGACCTGGAGCCACATGTGTTCCCCTGGCATTAGAATTGCTCCAGAGGCTCTAACTCACAGTGGATGAGGCTGAGAATAACTTTCCCAGGTCGAGCTCTACATCCCAGGATGTAGTCAGTCTTAGGCTACTCTCCCATCCTCTTCCTGAAACAGTTCTCTCACCACACCATGCTATCTGAGGTTGAGCTAGTGCTGGTAAGGGCAGAATCCGGGCCACCTGGGCTGATAAACTTGGCCATACCTGTATTTCTCAGCTACAAAGACCTGCACCATTTCAGGAGTGTACCAAGTCCTGCAGCACAGTCGTCAGTGATGCAGACTCAAACATGAGTCCGTCCCACTGGGGCACAGGTGTGAGCACTGGCCCGACAGTGCTGCTAGAGCTCAGGGAATGGATAGCAGAGGCAGCCTCTGGGCCACCAAGGCCATTGGTAAACTGGGTGACACTTGAGTCTCTCTGTCTGCAGAGTCTTGGGAAGAGGGTAAATGTTCTCCAAGCCCCTTCTTCAGGGAAACCTAAGTTAGTCCCACACACGTACCTGTCTCCACCTGACACCAGAGATGGTCTAGAAGTTATTACTGTATGCTTCATCTCACTGTAGTGGGTATGACCTTGAACTCTGAGACAAAACCCTGTGCTAGTTTATGTATCCTGCTTCCCAGTAGTTAAAGTCTTGCATCCTGAGGTTAAAGGAATGACGGAGGTACCTGGCTTAATGCACTTGCAATTCCTCAGTCTGTAGGTTAGCTATAGGATAGGGCTTTGGTCAACACTATATTTTATTATACTGGGTACTGGGCACTGAGTACTGGGTTTCAAGTTGAGGGCCTGGGGTGAATTTTCACATCCTCCTGTAAGTGGGATCAATTGATCTATCTGTCTGTCTGTCTATCTGTCTGTCTATCTATCATTTTCTCCTCCTCTCCTCCCTCCCATCCTCTCTCCCTCTCTTTCTGGATGGGTAGCTTGAAGTTGGGATAGAGGTATAAAATTTTGCTGTCTACCCTCTTCAGCATATTTTTCATTTTGTTTATACTAAAAGAAGGCTCCATGGACTCACCCAATTTCCTGAGTTCTGAGGCTGGTATTCTGGTGCATAACCAACTGTAGAACTTGGTTGACAAGCTTAGGTACCTGGTGATGTATTTTAAACCTGGCTTCACTACTGTGCCCACCAATATTTCTCCCAGCTCCTTTAAATATATTTTTACTGAATAGTCTTATCCCACATAAAATTTTAATACAGTGTATATTCTGCACAGTCAACCCTCAAGATCTGTGGGTTCCATATGTCTAATGTAACAGGAGAGTAGAAATATTTGAAAAATGTATTGCATCAGATCTATATAGGCTTTTCTTGTCATTATTCCCTAAACAAGACAATATAAGAACCATTCCACATACAATGGATTAGTTTTATAAGTAATAGAGATGTTTAAAATATGCAGGAGGATGTATGTAGGTTCATTGTAAATACTGTGCCACTTCGTGGGAGGGACTTCAGTATCTTCATATTTTGGTATTGTTGAGAAATCCTGCAGCCAATTTTCTACATATACCAAGGGACCACTGTATCTGTAGCTATGACAAGTGTGTAGAGCCATGATATATATATATATATATATATATATATATATGTAAGTTTTTGTTACTCTTCTCTTGTCATCAACCAATTTATACCACCATGGGGGAGAATACTGGCCATAGAATAATAGTAATAACCAATAGAATAAGAAACAGATTTTTGAGAATTATTCATTGTTGGGTTAATTTTGATTTTCAGTCTGATTAATGGAGAAGAAGGTAGAAGCTAATATGCATCTGGTCTGGAAAGCTGTTGCCATAGAAGACTGAGAGCAGGAAAGGAAGAAATCAGACATTCCCTTTCTGCTTCCCGACCTCTGTGGGGTGAGATGCTCTGTTCCATCAGGAGTCAAACATCAGTCCTCTCTCTGCCTGATGACTCCTTTTGTCAGTTATTTTCCCACCGTGGTGAGAAGTCTAACACGGAAATTTGGTAGCCTTGAAGTGGGGACATTGCTATGACTGCCTGGCAGTACAGATCAGAATACTCGGAAACTGGTTTGTGGGAGGAATCTAGCAAAGTTTGAAAATATGTGCTAGAGAAAGCTAAGACTACTCCAAGGTGAGCTTAATGCATGATCCCACTGAGGGCTCAGAAGGCCAGAATGCTGAGAGCCATGTTGGGAATAAAGACTTAGTTGTGAGCTTCTAGATGGGGCCAGGGGGACAACTGAGAACTAAGCCACAAATCATTTGTGTCACATTGAGGCAAAGAAGTTGTCTACATTTTATCCATGCCCTGGAACTTTAAAGCTGAGTATAAATAAAATGAATCAATTAATATGATTTAAGAATTCAAGGTCACCTATATAGCATGGTGGTTACTAGATACCTTTAGACATGTTTGCAAAGAAAATTAAGACTAAATAGTAGAGTAGAAAAGTTATTATTATTATTATTATTATTATCCTAAAAAGAAGTACACATGAAACTCAGGCTAGGGAAAGCATGCCTGCTGAAGAGGTCAGGGACATAAAGTGAAACAAAATATTTTCCCTTGGATAATAGGAAAGATGTCCTGATGGAATCTTGGATCCTTCTCATTGTAGGCTTAAGGTTATAAAAGTTTTAAGTCATTTGGGAGACCTTGATGTGAAAGAGACCTGTGAGGTACACTGACAGACCAAGGATGTCGTAGGTAAGTGTGTTTCTGAATTTAGCCATACTCAGAAGTCACTATAGCCAAGAGGACCCAGCTACTGTTCAAGCTGGTTGTAGACCTTGATATTATTTATGCTTTACTGGTTTTGCAGGCATGTAGAATGCGATAATTATAGGTTTCTTATAAAATCATCTACCCAAGTCTTAAAGGCAAGCCTAGGAGACAAGACAATGTATAGGGGGGTCAGAATCCCCGGAGGCAGCTCCTGAGAGAGATATACATGAAGCTTGAGGGAGAAACCTAAACTGCAGTAACCCTAGGATGTCACTGATATCAGGAATGTGGAACAGCTGCCAAGGAAGGCTAGCATGCCTAAAGTTAGTCGAGCCCATCCAAGTGGGAGGCCAGATAGCTACAACAGGCAAAACCCATAGGCAGTTTTTCCCAAGTTATTTGGTGCTCCCTTCCCACCAGCACGTATCCAGGACGCCAGGCGTGAACCCACAGGATTTAACATTTGGCCTGCTGGCTTTCAGTCTTACTTTGGCCTGTTGCTTCTTTTTTTTCTACTTTTTCTCTTTGGAAGTGGGAATGCCATCGTACACTATAAATACCTAATTTTCCTTTTGATTTTACAAGGACTCGTGGGCAAGAATTTAAAGCGAGTCTTAGAGGAGACTTTAAACGCGGACTTTTGAACAATGTTGGCGCTCTTGAGACTACAGAGACCCTTGGAGATGAGCATAATGCGTTTTGCGTTATGAAATGGACATGAGCCTTCAGAGGGCCAAGGGTAGAATGTTATGGTTGAAGGAGGTATGTTTGGGTGCCAGGTCTGAAAGGGAGGGGCTCGTGCTAGAAAATCTTGTCAAAGGGGTGAGACTAAGAAGCACACAGAAGATTAGGGGAGTAAACTTCTGGGTATTTCCATCCATCGAGGGTCAACCGAGGGAAGAAAGGAGAAATCCATCATAGGCTTTCTTTTTCTCTGCCTCCAGGTACCATGAGGGAGGTTTGTTCTGCTCGACCACACCTCTCTACTAAAATGGGTTGAAACCTTTGAACTGTGAGCCAAAATAAGCCCCCCTCCCTTCAGCGGTTGTAACAAATACTGTGCCATAGCATCTCTTACAGTGATGGAGGTACTAATGGGCACCATTGAAGCTGAGACGATGCTAATACTTTGAGGTGAGAAAAATGACACTGTGAGCCTTTAACAAGGCAGGTACAGAATTGCGCAGGGTAGCCACTGATCCACTGGGTTATGCTGTTAATGGTGTATAGAAACAAAGAATGGTTAAGGAACAAAGTCCAGTGAACAGGGCATTGATTAGTTCTGAGAAGTGGAATGTTTAGTTTACTGGGAGAAAATGCTTCTAAGGTAAAAAAAAAAATCACAATTCTTATGCAGTCATTATTTCTAGTTTTCCATTATCAACAAATTTTTTTGCCTATGTGATTTTCTTTATATATTTTTCTACCTTTTGGTGGGCTCCAATGACTCTGTTATTTCTCCCTAGTTTACTAGAAGGCTTGGCTTGAGTTTTAAGCTGGAGGAAGGGATTTGTTCATCCACAGTGTGCTCTGCTCTTCATCATTATGTGGTCCTACTTTGGCTTTACAACTGGGAAAAATCAATTTTTTATAAGGTATTTTGAGTAAATACTAGCACGAAGCTTTATAATTGAGTGAAGGGGAACAAATTTATTTTCTTTCAAATCCTTAAGTGTCCCCTCCACCCAGTCACTGGCTCCTCTGCCACCTCTGCACTTGCTTGTCCTGTCCCTTGGGGCGAGTAACTTGATTCATCCATTCCTTAGTTTCCCTCCCATTCTCAGAACTGGGAACACCTCCTGGACAGATAGCTTCAGGAAGAATAGATGTGGAGAGCTGATTTGGAAAAGCAAACAGTGCTGTACGGATGAAGTAAATGGTGGCCCGGGGCCATCCGTGAGCACTTATTAGTCACCTTGGTTCCGTTTCTGCACTTGACACACATAGCCCCGAAAGGAATGAGACACTCACTTTGCCCCTCATGAAATCACTTGCAGCTTTCCTGCCAACAAGCCTTGCTAGCCAGTTTCACTCTGTGTGGATTCCGGTCGTTCAAAAGAGAAGTGATGGCTTGTCCAGATAGGAGCCTGAAAAGAAGGGGTCAGACCTCCTGGGAACAGCATGTAGCAGGGAAAGGTGTTGTGGCTTAGAACCATGTGTTTCCCCATGGTTTTGGAACCACCATCGTCTCCTCATGAGGTGACATCTGATCTCACAGCTGTGGTCGCCTCAGGACCCTGTACATCTGGTCACTGACACCACGTGGTCAGTATTGGAGTGCCACGCCTTTGACAGCAGGTTCTTAGGGGCTCCGTAATTCCCCCTGCCTTCAAGTTCCAAGATTCCTGATTGAAATTAGAAGCTAACTGGCAGGAAGAAAAATTGATGAAGGCAAGGTGCTGGAGACAGTGAGTCAGACTCTGGACTCTGCAGAGTCCCTCCTAATGCTTGTGTCGTCAGTTGCCGGCTACATCATGAGTCTCCTTTGCAATGACCAGTATTCGTTTTCCCTTGGCTTTGTCTCCCATAAAGTCCCCAGACACCCAGTGGGGAGCAAGGCTGGCCCGTTCCTAGGATCCTGTTCTTTCTTGGCTCTCCTGGCCTTACTGCTCCCTTCTCTCATAAGCCCCAGGGCAGTGGCTTTTAGGACTCTCATTTAGCAACACACAGAAACTAAAAACGAGTGTTTAAGCTGAACCCGCTGCCAGAGCATGTGGGCCTGGGAGTGCTGGAGGCTTCCCCATCTGCATAGCATGGTCCACTGCACAGATCCCATTACCAATAACCAGTTCTACTCCAGAAGGGAGGAAAGATGGTCACTGCCCACTGGGCTTGTGCAGTCCCAGGCTTGCAAATACCTCCAGGAATCTGAGAAAGGAAAGCCAGACCCAGGGAAGGGCTTGGCTGAGAGAGTGGTTTAATAAAGGGCCACATAAGCCATAAGCCACCTTAGCCTTGGGGTAAAGGAAGTATGCTAGAGGAAGCTCCCTTGGCACCAGGCTCCCCATGAAGCCTGCCAGCCTTAAAAAAAAAAAATGCTTCCCTCTCCTGGCAATTAAAAAGCCACATCCTTGTCACATTCATATGTACTGCCCTCATAAAACTGCAAGCAACGCACTTCTGCAAATAGATGTGGCTGGTCCTCCAATCTCAAGTTCATCTGGGCTAAAGCTTTCCAATCTTTTGCTAATGAAGACGTGACATAGGCCAGCTGGTTAGAAGTGGAGCCTGGGGGCGATGGTGTCTCAGCTGGTGGATGGCCTGAGAGGAATGCCTGGACTCTGGAATGGTGGGAACTTCTCTCTGCGCAGCCAGTTTGCTCCACTCAAGGCTTCCTTCAAAGTTCCACCGCTCTTAACTGTGCAAGAAAGTACAGTGTGAAGCTGGCCGCGCCGCTGGGACAGTGGTTTGTTTATCTCGTGCTCTGGAAAGAATTCGACAAGTTGCATAAAGTCTGAGAAAAATTTGCTGACCTCGCAGCTTCACCAAGCCCGAAGACATCAGGCGAGGACAAGTGGCCCAAGAGGCCCCACACTTCATCTTGTAGAGGTCCCATTTGCATCTGGCACTGTTCGGGAAAGCATGGCTGTGTCCTTTCCAGTCATCAGGGCCACATGTTTATAATATAAATAGATATGGCATTATCCTCACCGTACTGGAGATGGTTCTTTATCTAGAACACTCTAGTAACTTTTGAAAGAGCTAACCACTTCCTGGTAGCATTGTGCCTGCTTAGGGCAGATTCAGAAACGGTGGGTGGTGCCTTAGGCTAGTCCTGTTTAAGGTATCATTGTCCCCTCCCTACTTTTCACAAAGGGGAACCTGTTCCCATTCACTTCCCTCTGCATTGGTACTTCCATCCCTCCTCCAGTTCAGAACAAGGATATGCACCGGTGGCTTGCCCAGCTCCTAAGCCTATCTTCAATCATAAGAGAGAGGAAAGGGAAGATGAACTGGCTGGCTCCACAGTGTTTATATCCTCTAGCTACAAAGAGTAATGATTTACCAAATTGTTGCCAAAATGTAACCTGTATCCTCAGCCCTTTTATGTTGGCAGCTTCCTGAGCCAGCAGCAGTTCTGTCACGAACAGCCTGGCTTATGGTGCTAGCTTATTTAACATCCTCAGCATTGGTTCACCAGACCTGTGGGGCTTCTGTCAATGCCAATGCCACCATTCTGGAGCCTTTGGGGTAGGGGTGAGCTCTTGAGCAGTTTCCCAGCATTCTGCAAAGCCAGTAAATGTTAACAAGACCCACATAAAAAGATTTCCATGGCCCAAAAGGTTTAGGAACCATTAAAATGTTCCTTTTGGAAATTTTCATTGGAAATTATCACAGCAAAAACTTTATGAAACCCCATAATAAAGTTTTTAATCCAGAATTTTCCAAACCCATTTGACCCTAGAATGCCTTCTACCTAGACACCCTCTGCAAACACAGTAGAAGCTTTAGAGGGATGGGGCACCCCTGGTTAAGCCGTTAATAACTGAGCATAGACTTACACATACCTTATGAAATGAGGCTCAGCTATGGATTATTCAGGGGCACCCTGGGCCAGAACTCAGTGGAACATAGTTAGTTCTGATTAAGTTCCTATAAGCCAGGCACGGTACTAAGCCTTAAATCCTTCTTTTATGTCAATCAATCTTCACCTCAACTCCATGAACAGGATCCTGTATACATCTATTTTGTAACCATTCTTTTCTGCCTTGCCACAGTCCCAAAGTGATGAAATAGCCTACCAAGGTCACATGCCTTGATGGGCTAAAGTGAGTGTGAGAGCCTGGTACCAGTCTGTGTCCTTAGTTAGAGAGCCTTCTGCCTCCTGGTAGATGTCCATCTTCAGTGGATTTGGACAAGGGCTGATATGGATCAGAAGGGTAGAAGCTGCTGATGGGGCTTTGGAATGGAGAGGCAGAGGCTTTACTGTGTTGACTCTAGCAAGGTCAGTTGCTGCAGCCTACTTATCCACTGGAGTGGTGGATCTGACTCAGTACCTCCCATGAAGGATCCCTAAGTTGGGAAGTCAGAGCTGCCCATCTCGGGGTCAGTCATGGGCTTATATTGTCTCTCCCATTCTGAGAAACTTGGGGTTAAGCCTCAAGACGAAGGCTTGTAATCGCTAAAAGCAAGATCATGTGTCATGAAACTGAGATAGCATCTAGGTCAGTGTGGTCCCTAGATCAGCAGCATCAGCATCAGCTGGATACTTGACAGCTGGCCAAGCCCTTGGACAGCATTCCAAACCTACTGAGTCAGAATCCCTGGCAGTGGGGCCCAGGGAATTATTTTAAGGAGCTAGACATTCAAAAGATTATTAGAAACTCTAAAATGTGAGGTGTCCTGCTCTAAGTAGTCCAAAATCTCTTTTTATAGATGAGAAAACTCTGTCCCAGAGATCAGGTAACTGAGCCATAGCCCCAGGGTGCACAGTGGTAGAACTAGATGGGCCCAGTAGAACTCCCACTTGTCCAATAGTCTTTTCTTTTGATAACAGTACCCAGATTTCCTTGCTATTCTCTTCTTTCTCATTTTGTTTATGCTATTTGCATGGGACTAACCTAATGTTCCAAGATTTAAGGGTTGCGTCATGATTCGGTCTGGCCAAATAGCATAATTCATCACAACTCCAATGCCAACCCAGCCTTGGACATGCCATGAGGGAACAGACATATGACTAAGCCAGGGAAGTGAAACAGGCTTATGGGATTTTTCTGGAATCCTAAGAAAGAGGAGTGTTCTTTTTATGGGGTTGATAGCTATCAGGATGCTGTCAAAACGCTCTGTGTAACATGAAGTCCACCCACAAAGACGTCCTGTCCTGTTTGAGTGATGCTTTCACCTTGTTTGCCCTCCTGTGAGCTTGGGAACTTTGGTTTGTATCACCAGCTCAATTGTCCTGGGTTCACATACCTATTTTATACCCAAGGTGGCCGCCAACTCATTTTGTCATGGCATACTTCCTGAACATATGGATGCCTCTTCAGACTTGAGATTTATAAGCGGTTTACTAAACATGATAACAGTCACTGAACTCTAAGACCATGATGTGGACTGGGATCAGAGTCGTTATTAAGGATGCTATGGTTCTTATCTTGTACCTAAAGGTTAAGGTGCTGGAAGACGTGGAAACACTGGGGGAAGGTCTTGGTTGGAGGATTAAGTCATCTGGGGCCTGAACCCTTGAAGGGTTTATTGAGACCCTGACCCCTCTCCTCTCTCTTCCTCATTTCCTGCCATCATAAAGTAAACAGTTTTGTTCTGCCACATGTTCCCTGCCATGTTTTTCTGCCTTGCCAGAGTCCCAAGGTGATGGTCCAAGCAGCCATGGTCTGAAACCTCTGAAGCTGTGAGCCAGTTTCTCCTGCTTATAAGCCTATATTATCTCTGGTATTTTGCATAGAAAACCCAAGGGGTGGTGATCCTTAACTAATAAGGCCAGAGCTTTAGTGCTGCTCTGGCCCCTCCCACCAAAGAGACATCAGAAAGTCTAGAATGCTCTCCAACCCTTTCAGAGAGGAAGCAATAGCTCAAGGCTTTCACGATAGCCCTTCTGTGCGCATGCTGCACAGCTTATCAAAACTACTTCTAAGTGTCAAAATATTGGCACGTTGAAGTTAAACTCTTCAGTTCCGTTTCCTCCCTGATCAGCCCATAGTCAGGAGAAAAAGCAGTCAGTGGAGAAAGCAACCTCAAGCCTTGCCATCCAAGTGGAGGAGTGCATTTCATGAGCACCGTTTTCCACGGACTGTGATAGACGTCAGGAGGCCTCATCCCCTGATCCTGGAGCTAGCCCCGTGAGGTGCTGGCTATCTGCTAGCATCCTGTAGGTGCCTGGATGCCAGGCACCGTTTCCAGTACTCACAGATGTGTTTAAACACACTCACTCATTTTGTCCTTCCTGACTACAACGGGGGTTCCAGAATTACAAGCTAGCAGGCAGGCACTTCGAATCCTAGCCATCCAGCATAAAGACTATTCACTTAACCGCTCTCTAGTGCAGCTTAGGAGGTGTTGGCACAGCAGACAAAACCCACAGGATTAAAGAGATGACCTGCCTCCTTTCTGTGGTCAGAAAACCCAGCTTGTTCCTCACCCTGAAAGCAGGAACTGAAATCCGTGACACTTAAAGTTTCTGTTTCTTTTGACTCTATTCCTGAACACTGAAGGGTTTTTTTTTTTTTTTTACTACCCACAAAGTAATGAGACCTCCTAAACTTTCTCCACAACAGGGTTTCAGAAATGGAAGCCGGCTGGGGATCTGAAATTAGGAAACCTGACACTCGCTTGTGTGAGCAGCATGCGGTAGGAATTGGGGCTTTGTGCTTATTCAGAACAGACCACAGAGGCCCAGGGTTGAGAGACAAGATGGCCTTGTGTTGAGTTCCCAGAAACTTCCCTAGTTGTTTACAGACACCCCCACTTGTTTCAAGAGGGTAGAAGGAGGGGGCATCTGCTGTTGGAAAGCCTGCTTTGTGGGTGGTCTGGAGTTGAGGATTTAGCTCTTCCTCAACTATAGAGATTATATCGCCCTCCAGAGAAGCCTCGGGGAGGCCGCAGAGACCATGCACATGATAAAGTACTCACACTTTAGCCCTGGACTCAATCATGTCCCTAAGAGTCATCTTAGCTTATAGTGAGCTTCTGTGTTTCATTCAGTAAGATAAGAGCCTTTCTATGTGGACCAAACAGGAAACAAGAACAGGAGGTGCTGGGGAGCCCAGGTTAAGAGCACTTGCTGCTCTTGCAGAGGACTTGGGTTCATTTCCCAGCTCCAGGAGGTCTGACACCCTCTGGCTTCTGGATGCAGTGCACATAAACTCATTCAGGCACACACACATCAATTTTAAAGAAAAAGAGAAAAAAAAAGAAAAAGAAAAAAAAAAAGAAAAAAAAAAAGAAAAAGAGTAAAGAATGGGAAATGTGTGTTTTCACAAATTTGTGCCATCTAAGTGTCCTACCTACAGCTCACATGCCTCATGCAGTCCAATCTAGACATCATAAACTTCCTTTAAACATGAGATTTAGAATATTTATATAAACTCCATTTATGGTTCCTGATCAAGAATGTTACAGATGACAAAATCACGTGGCAGTGTCAAAATGTTGGGCACACGGGGAAGCCAAAGCTGCCACCCCATTCTAGCTCGGTGGTGATCTCTACAAACCCCAGAGTATGTGGGTGGAATAGTCACTAACACTTTCACCCTCTGAAGAAACCGTTTCCAAGCTGTTACATCCTCATAGCTTAGAGCAGCCCATGCTGAGAATCCAGTTCCTGGTTGAATCTGCAGCTTAGCTCTTGTGAGCTCCTCTTTGTTTTCTATTGATTTCTTAAAAAAAAAAAAAAAAAGAAGAAAAAAAAGAAAAAAGAAAAAAGAAATAATTTCAAATTATTTTTAAAACTTTTGAAAAGTGTTTGTCTACATAAATGTATATGCACCATGTGCATTCAAGTGCCCAGAGAGGCTGGGGAGCTTATCCTCTCCCCTGGAACTAGAGTTGCAGACAGCTGTGAGGCACGGCCTGGGTGCTGGGAACCAAATCCAGGTTATCTGCAGGAGAGGCAGGTACCTTCCACCTGCCTATAACGCCAGCTTCGGGTGATCGGACATCATGGGCTCCACATATATGGTGCACATAACTGTACTCAGGTACACACACATAAATAAAAAAAAAAATGAATGACGGGTGGGAAGTGCATGTGTCACGTCCCTGCTGAGTCATCTCCCCAACTCTGTCACTATTCTAAATGGAACATAACAAAAGCAGTTTCTTCAGATTTACTCTTTAATTGACAAAATACATAAATATATGGATTTATTCTATGCATGCTGTTGTTACCTTTTTAAATATTCTGGGATGGCTAAATCAAGTTGACAACATTCATTTCTTCACATACTGACATATTTACCTTCATTTATAGTGAGGAAAATTAAAATCTACTCTTGTCAGTCCTGTGCTATTCTTTTAATTCTGCTCATTATTATGTATGTATTTGTGCGATATTGTGGAGGGGGTGCAGACACACTTGGGTATGTATGGTGCACATTAGAGGACAACTTTCAGAAGTCGGTTCTCACCTTCTCCAGTGGGTGACTGAACTCAAGCCACGAGGGTTGCATGGTAAACACTTCTACTCTTGGAGCCATCTTGTCAGGCCCAGTAATTAGTCATCATGTTTTATAATAGATACGAATTTATTCCTTTAGTCTAATTGCAGCTTTGTATCTTTTGACCAACAACATCCTTCTAATCCCTTCCTATTATGCCCAGCCCTTGGTAGCATCATTCCTTTCTATTTCTGCAGATTCCACTTTACTATTCTTGTAGATAATTGATATCTTATGGTATTTGTTTTCGATTCCCAAAATGTTTCATATAACATAAGATCGTTCGGGATTTTTTTTATAGTTGAATAGTGTCCTATTGTGTATACATACCACACTTTCTTTAGCTGTTCACCCCCTGATGGGTACTTTGCTCGATTTCACATCCTAGCTCTTGTGAATAAGATATTAGCAAAGCTTAGGGGCCCACATGCGCCTTTGATGTATTGGTTTTATGTCCTTTCAATGTACACTCAGTAGTTACATCTGGCAGATGCTTGGTCCTGTGGAAGTTCTAGTTTGATTTCTTTTGAGGAATTTTCTATTGGTTTCCATAGCAACTCTACCACCTTACATTCCCAGCAGCAATGGACAAGGGTCCCCTTTACTGTGCATACTCCCCAATCCTTGTCATCTTTTCCCAGTATGGATAGTAGCTGGCCTAACAGGTGTGAGGTGACAGCTCCTTGTGATATTGATTTCATTTAGATTTTAATTAGCAAGATTGAGCTTTATTTCATATACCTTTTGGTTATTTTCTCATCATTCTCTTTCGAGAAACAGATCTTCATGTTCTTTACCCATTTGTAATTATTTTGAGTCAAGTTCTTTATATAGTGTACCTATATAGCGAGAGATATGGCTATATAGCATGGCATATTTAGAGTGATGATTGTTTCTTCTGCGATACATAAATCATTTAGTTTGGTGAGACTCTCCTGAGGTTGTCTTGGAAACTGTGAACTGTCCCAGGTACATGATAGACAGGAACCAACAAGAGAAGTACAGGAGGGGGAATTCAGCTATCATAAAGACTGATACCATTTGCAGAGTTCAGTGCAGAAAATGTTGGTTTGAGGGGTCAAGCTACTGGCCATCACTGGGTCTTTTGACTTTCACACATTTCTCTAAGACACAAAGCTAACATTCTGAAGACTCTGAGTTGTTGATATTTCCTTCAGACTTAATGAAAAGCTGGTATCACCCTCCAATTTTGCATAACTTTCTTGGGTCTAGTTTGTGTGCTTGCAAATTATAGAGGCATCCTACAGAGGTCAAGGTGGAAGAGGAGCCATGGAGGAACTGGAATCTCCCCAACAAGCTATCAGATACCACTGTGTGATGTAACTGACCCTCACAAAATACTTTATGACTAATACAATCCATTTTAAATCCTAATCTAGTCCAGCTTCATGCCATCATTCTAATATACATCTACTCTAGTTATTTCTACATCTCTCTAATCACGGTTCTCGGGGCTTTTTCTGCTCTCATTATCTCCCCTCCTTTCCCACTCCCCTCCCCCCTTACACACATCCAGACAAGCCCCTCATGCTCGCCTCCATTCAATCCCAACCTTCCCAGCTCCATCACTTTCTTTGTTCTAGTGTCTGAGGATTGCTTCTGTAGCCTTTCCTTTGCAGTCCATAGGAGCCTGATGATTTGGCGCCCTCCAGGGGCACATTTGTCAGCCCCGTCCTACTCAGTGGTGAAGGGGAAGTGAATACTTGGCCTAGAAGGACCGACAGGCTTCCTAGTGTGACCCGGGATTTGACTTATTTATTTTTCTTAATTTACTTTCCCCCTCCAGCTCTTTAAACCCTCCAGCTCTCCTGTACCACCCCTCCCCCACTCTCAAGTTGTTAACCTCTTCTCCTGTGGTAATTACTAGTGTGTGCAGGGTGTGTGTGTGTGTGTGTGTGTGTGTGTAAGAGTCTATTTTTGTTATCTGTGTATATATGATTTCAGGGCTGACAAGTCTTCATTGGATAATAAATAAGGGAATTCATCACTGGGCGAGACAAATTCTCCTATGCCCAGTAGTCATTAGTTGACTGTAGTTCTTGGTCTAGGCATGGACCCCATGACCTCTTTCCATGTTAATACATTCATTGATATTGTCATTGTTCCAATCTTGTCCACGAGTTGTTTTTAGCAGAGGCTGCTTCACAGTAGACTTCTTGGTACTCTGGCTCTTACAAACTTTCTGCCCCCTCTTCTGCAATGTTCGCTGAGCCATAGATGCAGGAGCTGTGATGTAGATATATCCACTGGGGCTAAGTCAACCATGATCTGTTTATCCTTTGCACTGTGTCTACTTGTGGTTTTCTGTGATGGTCTCCATTTGCTGTAACAAGAGGCTTCTTTGATGAGGGGTGGTAGCTATGTTTATTTGCGCTGCTTTCTTATCAGAAAGGGTCGTGGGGAGGGAAGGTGAAGCCCCTGGTAGTTCTTGGTAGAACTGGCAGTAAGAGACTTGAAATGCTGAGATATGACTAAAACCTAATTCTGTTCTCTCATACCCCATAACCCTTTGATATCAGAGAAGCACCTTAGGTTTTTTTTTTAACCTGTAAAATGGGGTAGATGATATATAATTTGAACACTTGGTATAGAATGAAATTGGATAATGATGTAGAGATTAGTGTGAAATCGTCCAGAGGTGCTCATATTCTTAGTCCCCAAATCTTAGGAGTAAGTCCCTGATATTTCTGGAGGTGAGGAGAGTGAAGACCGAGCCAGTGCCACTCCTAGGAAGTCATTCCCTATCTTGAACATTGGTCTGTCTCAGAATAGGGGGGTGGATGCCTAGTTCTAGTGGTCTGTGTGTGAACCTGAGGACCTCCATGGCGTCCTGGTCCCCAGTTCATAATGCTGACTGCCCAGCTTTTCCATGGGCCTTGGGCCTGTGTGGTCCAATCAGATAAAGACAGAGGCTCTTGTTTGAGTTTTCCCTGTGACTTTAGGCATCACAGTCATTGCTTTGACAAAAAAGAAAAACAAAACAAAAGAAACCTTGGACTTTATCTGTTCCTTCCCTGAAAATCAGGTCGTGTTGTTTCCAAAGACAGTTTTCTAAAGGTAGATGTTTGTACGGGGAAAATCCCAAGACTTGCCAGCATTCTCATAGTGATGTTATCAGCACTCATAGAGAACGGTTTGTCCGCCTCCCACTCTCGCTACCCATGGTATGTCTCATGAAGAGGATGGGAGGGCTCAGCTAGAACTGACCTGTGTAATGAAGAGCCCAAACAGAGCTTCAGAGTTGTTAAGCCTCCCTCGGCAGAGTTAAATCATCACTAGGACTTGGGCCATCTGTGGAAAGATGAGCCGAGCCGTCTGCTCTTAGGCGTTGGTGCCTTCCATCATAAAAACGGCAGACTATCAGTGCTGAAAAGAAACCTGAGGCTATTGTCACTTCAACTCCTTCCCATGACGCACGTGAAAACTCAGGGCCAGACAGGTGGCTAGTTTCCTATGGTCACTAGAAAGGGAAAGCACCAGGGCTTGAACATGTAACTTTCAACTCCACTGCACAAAACTGTCGTCTCCTTAGCTGAAGGTGCCGAACCTTGAGGGATGAAGGCAGAAGGACGTTCTCACCCATATTTACAAGCCCATGGAGGGGTTAAGCTAGGAAAGGTGGGGAGGAAATGGGGCAGGGGTGAGTGGCAGCCCTTTTCCAGGCCAGGGCAGATGTTTTGATCAGCCAGGAAACCTCTCTGAAGCTGGTGTCCTGGGAGGAAGAGAAAGGCTTTGGCTCTAGAACATCTCTTTAAGGTGCTTTACAGACCATTAAATTGTGTGTGTGTGTGTGTGTGTGTGTGTGTGTGTGTGTGTGTGTGTGTGTGTGTGCGTGTTTTAGGGGTGAGCATATGTCTCCCTTGACCTCGGTGCCAACCGCACTGGTTCACTTTCACATTAATATTTAATACATTGTTAGAAGGGTATGTGCTGGGTTCTGGGAAGAAATCTTCTGTTCTGTTTCTTGTGTATAGATGAGATGTGATCTGTCTGCTTCCTGACTGCCAGCCTGGCCCTTCCCTTCAGCTCCCATGCCTTCCTGACACAATAGTCGGTCTCTCCTCTGGGACGGTAAGCTAAGATAGACGCCTTCTCCTCTCCGTTGCTTATGGGCCTGGTATTTTGTCATGGTGTCAGAAGACTACTACAGGGTAAGCTTGTGCTGGCATCTGAAGGAGGAAGGAAGTTCTGTGTGCAGAGAGACCATGGAGAATATCGTGTGGCAGGAGGGAACGTAGCACAGTGTGGATCCATAGGACCTTAGCAACTAAGAGACACGGTAGATAGATGAGAAAAGACAGAAGTGGGCAGGATGTAAATCCCACACATGTTCATTTTAAGAGTTTTGAAGTTGGCCTTGGGAATCATGGTTGGCCACTGCAATGCTTTGAGCAGGGCGTGCAGTAACTGACCTTGCTTTCAAAATGATGTTTCTCACATCCGTCTGGGAGAAGAATTGGGCTGCGGGTATAAGGTATGAGCAGGAATGGGGAGAGCTGGTAGGAGGCTTGTGGAGTATAGATTAGAGTATTGGTCACTGAGAAGGTAGGGAGAGTTCAAGGGAAGAAACTCAAGAAGGAAATGGTGATATTGTTAGGAGCTAGTGCAGGAACACAATGGTGAGAAATGACAGCCACCAAGAGAGACTCCCAGTGACCCCTGGCAAGAATGACCTGGAGGTGACATGTGTACACATGTGGTTGTTGTCATTGGTGAGTGTCCCTGGCCTGGGCTGAAGTACTTCCCTTGTGTATCAACGCCTTCCTTTGTTGTCAACAAATAGCCTAGAGAAACATCATCAGAGGAGGGATTATTCATGTTGGCTCCTGGTTTCAGAGGTGTCAACCCATCTTCGAGTGGAGATAGTGGCAGAGAAGAGCAGTCTTTTGGTGGCTAGGAAGTAAAGAAAAAGAATATTAGGTAAAACCAAGGCAAGATGTCACTTTCAAGGACACAGCCCAATGATCTGCTTCTTCTGCAGCCCCCACCCCACCACCACCACCAATCATGCCAGAATACTATGAATCCATAAAGAGATTAAACATTTAACTAGGCAGAGCGCTCATGATCTTATCTCTGGAGCCATCATCACAGACACACTCAGAAATATGTGTGTTGTTATTATTCTAGGCATTTCTCCCTCCAACCAGGTTGTCAATCGAGACGAACTCACATCCCACATGATGCTTAGGATCTGGGAATTGATTTACCGATGCATCTTAAGTCCTTCAGGAAATTGTTTTCATTCTGGATAATTCTATCAGACAGATCAATAGGTAGAGTTTTTAGTCAGAGACAAAACTCAAATTAGAATACAAGGTTTCCGAATGAACTGTGTTTTATTTCTTTTCTGACGGATATCTTCAGCTCCCACGTTTATATCATAAGCAAAACACTGTGGCTAATGGGATTCTTGGAAAGAGAAGGGTATGTAAAGTAAATTTTTTTCTGAGCTTTCTCAGGGAAAGTAATGTCCTAGCAAGGTAAAGGGGGGGAAATAGGGTGGGACCAGCTTGCAGGGGTTGGAGAAAGGACTGTGATGAGGGGAAACAGCCCAGTGGAGTGGTTGAACTCCTCCAGCACTTAGAGATTCTCTTCCCCTTTTCATGGCCATTGCCATGAATCTGGAACCTCATCTCACCCTTGATTTCCTATCCAAAGTATTTCTGGAACTTTCCTATAATCCATTCTACTTGTATGATATATCCTGGTCACCTGTCATCTCCAAGCCTGGGCTCCCTTTCAGAGTAGGAGCTACAAGTTTATAATGATGAGCTTAACAGCTGCTATCCCTGTTCCGGTATGTGGGGACAGTGACCACTGCCAGAGTAAGAGTAGTCCACAGCTATGTAGCTGTACATAGCCTCCCTTTCCCAGGCCTGGGTAATGGCTCATTCTGAGACTAGTAAATTACAATAGTTAAGAAAATTTAGTGGAGGCTTAGAAATGACAAGTATAAAGAAAAACTTGAAATTAGATACAGGATGTGCTGTGTCCCAGACCTCATCACAGGATTGTCTATTAAGCATCTCTCTGACTAGAACTTGGCAGAGTGCCAAGTACAAAAAACTATCCCACTCATTCCACTTCCTTTCAACAGTGTATCCATCCTTATGCCTCTTCCAATCAGGGTCCAAACCTCTGAGCGCTGCAGAGAAGAATGCCAACAAGGAAAGGGATGTCTAGTTTCTTACCCGGCAAGTAAGGAACTCTGTCCTAACCGCAAATATAAAGTTGAACAGACAAATAGTTAGCAGCCCTGCTTATATCTGCCGTAGATATGAGGCCATGAAGAGAACAGCTACCTTTAGAATGGAAAAGGAGAACCAAAAAGTGTGGGTGGAGGGTACCAGAGACTCATAGAACCAGTGACCGGAAAGCAGTGCTGAGATAGGATGACCTAAATGGAGAATCCACAAGCATCAGTGGCTTAGGGCAGACAAACCAAGTTTTTAAAATCCCAGGGGTGCCCAATTGTAGAAAGAGCTGCACCAGTTTTGTGCGTTTGACCCCTAGATGTTCACTTACATAATCAGAAGAAACCCCTGATGCTGGAGAAAAACATTTTGAAATATCATATAGCAACCGATGTATTTAGTGGATCAACTATTTAGACCAGGATCAAAATACAAAGTGGGTTTCTAGAGTGCAAGCTAATGAGGATGTGTTAGAACTTATCAAACCTGAGAGAGAAAAGAAACACCCAGTTCTGGTCAATAATAGCCACCCTGTCTCCTCTCCAAAGAGAAACAAAGCTGGACCACACTGCCGCAGTTCACAGGAAGTGTAAGTTCAATTAGAGAATTGAGACTGCCCATAGGACCAGCAACACTACAAAATGGTTTCCCTCCCACCACTAACGGCCCTTTGGCCATGGTCCACCTTGTTTAGTACATCACATCTGTCTGACAGAAAAAAATTTAAAAGTATATTAATAAGCAAAAGAAAAAGTAGGGAGTTCTAAGAGAAAAAGCATCAGCATTAGGAATGTGAGGATGTTGGGACTGTGAGACTGGGAGTGAAAAACAACAGTGGTTGGTGAGGAAGGATTGTAATGGGGAAAGGAGGCGGTGGGCGGGAGAGATGGAAACTGCCAACCAAGAGGAAACGCTAGAGATAAAAAGTACTAACAGATGAAGACTGCCTTTGATGGGCAGGGCAGGGCTGAAGGTTCAAGTGTAAGGGTAGCTCAGTGGACACTCGCGTAGCTGATGATAAAAGGGAAAACGACTGTGAGGATGCCTAGAATGTGCGAGAACTGTGAAACAATTACCAGAAAACTCTCACGCTTGGGAATACCAGAGGGAAAAAGAGGAAAAGAACAGAAGCAATAGACGAAGCCACCATGTCAGAGAATTCCTGCAAATCAACGCTGAATGTTAGCTTCAAAAGGTACACATTAAAATTTTAAAACCTTGAAAGAAACCAAAAGACAAAGAGGTCCTGTAGAGGAACAAAGACAAAAGCTATGCCCAGCTTCTCTTCAGAAACCATGTAAGCAATGAGGGGGAGGGCACCAATTTAGAAATCTGAACATGTTGCTATGGCTTACACATGGTTTGGTATAAGATTACATGGATTCCTGTACTGGTGATGTGGTACTCTGAGTGACAATGTTAAGAGACAGTAGGGTCAAGTGGCATGTCCATAGGTCACTGGAGACACTACCTTATTGTGATTTAAACTGTTGTCAGGAAACTCTTGAGTTTCACCCATGTGAAAGGATTGGAAAGAGTTAGGCCCGGCTACCCCTCAACTCCACCCCCATCCCCTGACCCCTGCCTATCTGGTTTCCATGGCCACTCCCTCTCACACACACTCTTGGTTGTGATGCCATAGGCCACGATATCCTTACAGGAGCTAAGACAGTGTTACAGCCAGACCCTTCAAAGCCACCGAACTGTGAGCTAAGTGAGACTTTTTCATTTGTAAAGTAGCCGGGCTTGGGGACCTCATCATAAAACAAGCAAGCAAACAAAACAAAAAGAAACAGGCCCGTAGACCTGTTAAATTAGCCTACCAAAAAAGTGACTTTCTCAAATGAATAGAAATTAAGAGTTTGTTGTTGATAGGCCTATCTAACAAGATATGGTGGATTTTTAAAAGTTCTTTGAGAGAAGAAAAATTAAGTAGGCCAGACACACAGGTCTACATTAGCAGAGGAAGGTGCTGGAATGATAGGCATGCACTTCCATGGCTTTTTCTTGGTGCTGGGATTGAACCTAAGACTTTACACATATAGACAAGTATTCTACCACTGAGTCCTATCCAAAGTCCTCTTATTTATTTGTATTGCTTTAAGAATAACACTTTGTTCAAAATTGTAACCTCAATACACTCTACTGTTTATGTTTCTACTTGTGCATATGTTCATACATGGATACTTTTGTGTGTGCATGCATTTTTTAAAGAACATGGCACAGAAACAGAAGGAAAATTTAGAGTATTTGATTATTTAAAAAAAATTATTTATTTGTATTTTCTGTTTATTGGTGTTTTGTCCATAGGTATGCCTGTGTGAGGGTGCCCGATCGCTGGAACAGGAGTTACAGACAGGTGTAAGCTGCCATGTGGGTGCTGGGAATTGAACCTGGATCCTCAGGAAGAGCAGCCAGTGCTCTTATCCACTGAGCACTCTCCCTGGCCCCGAGAATTTGATTCTTAAAAGAGACACAATCCATGAGATGGTAAAGTGATACTGAATTTATTAAGGATGTGCATTGCAGTCTCTAGGGCAACATATATATATATATACATATATACATATATATACATATATATAATATATATATTATGTATGTATGTATGTATAATACAGTAAGACAGAGGGAAATAATTGTTTAAAATGCTGAGTTACATCTACCAAAAATCAGAAGAGTGGAAGATAGGAATCATAAGAAAGGCAGTTGATAGAAAACATTAACAAATATATAGATAACTATCCAACTATACCAGTAAAAACCTTCAGTGGCAGTGGTCTAGTTATGATAATTAAAAGAAATTCTTGCATGGGATCAAAAATTAAGACCCAATTGTATGCTATCTAAAAGAACTCCACTTAAAGATGAAGTCACGTATAGATTCGAAGCAAATGGGCAGAGATCAATTTGTCACGCTAACTCTAATTTAAAAAGTAAAGCAGACATCAGAGCAGGAAGCTTTATCAGAGACAAAAATGGACAGCATGTCAGAACCAAAAAGTTCATTTTTCAAGAAAAGATAATCCATAGTGTATTCACAATCTACAAGAGAGTCAAGTTATGTGAAGCAAGAGCTGATTGGACAGGTGCATCCACCCGTGCTGTTGGAAACTTCAACACCCGACATCAGTAAAGGACACACCCCAATGGCAGAAAATCAGTAAGGCCAGAGTTGAGTTCAACAGGACCATCCATCAGCTACCGAACACTTCATCCAACACAACACTGAACACATTCTTTTCAACCTAGTAAAGAGCAGTCATCCAGATGGACCCTATCCTGGGCCATCAAACACATTTTTAAAAACTTGAAAGAATGCTAACCATACAGTGTTTCTTCTCAGACCCCAATGCAATTAAGCAGAAATCAATTAACAAAAAAGGAAGAAAATATCATAATATTTGGATACTAAACATACTTCCAAATGACCTATAAATAAACAAAAAGACTACACTGCAAGATAAATTTTAAGATTTGAAATTAAAGGGAAACAAAAACACAATTTACTTAAAATTGGCCCAATGCACTGAGAACAGTCTATTATTTTAAACGTGTTTATTAGAAAAGGAAAGAGAGAGCGTTAGTAGTCAACTTCTGCTGTGGGCAACTAGAAAAGATGAGCAAATTACATCCAAATAAGTGTGAGGAAATAAATCAAACTGGAAACAAGAGTAAAAAAATAGAAAATAGGAAGCCAATATAGAGCAACAGCAAAATTTGGTTATTTGAAAAAAATCAATGAAATCAGATTATATGTGGTGATTGATCTTGCCTATCAACTTGATTTGGTGAGAGATACCTGGGGGCAGTAGGAAAACATACCTTCTGGTTGTATCTAAAAAGGAGTTTCTAGAAATCATTAACTAAGGGGAAAGAATGATCCTGGAAATGATTGATAGAGGAAAAAAGAAGAGAGCCTGTAAAATTAGATCCCCCCCCCCCGCTTCCTGGCTACCATGATGTGAACTGCTTGACTCCGGCACATCCTCCTTACTGTGATGCTCCAAACCGTCTGAATCCATTAGCCGAACTAGGTACTTATTACAGCAATAAAAAAAATAGACAAAATAGTGCCTAAGCTATGTGGAGTGGGTGGAGGTGATAAGACTATTACTGCCAGATGCAAAACAACATGGCTACAAATGATCCTTTGAAAGGATCATTAAGAAATACCACGGACAAGTGATAAACTAAAAGAAATCAATTGATTCCTTAAAAGATGCAATCAGTTACTCCCCACCACCACAGGAAGTTATAAATGACTTGAAAAGTTTTATTCTACTTAAGAAATTTAATTTAAAAAAAAAGAACTTTCTAAACCCAAAAGAATTATGCCCATAATGGCTCACTGGTAAACTCTCCCACAGACTGAAGGAAAATTATGAATTATATACTTATGTGGGATTCCCCTTTTGTTACTATTGGTTAATAAAGAAGATACTTTGGCTTTTGGCAAGGCAAAGTAGAGCTAGGTGGGAAAACTAAAGTGAATGCAGGGAGAAAGAAGGTGGAGTCAGACAGAAGCCATGAAGCCACCAAAGGAGAAAGATGACGGAACATTACCTGTAAGTCAGAGCCTCATGACAATACACAGATGAATAGAAATGGTTTAATTTAAGATGTAAGAGCTAGCTAGTGATATGCCTAAGACATTGGCCAAACAATTATTGTAATTATTATAGTTTCTGTGTGATTATTCAGGTTTGAGCGGCCAGAAAATAAAAGAACAGTCTTCCGCTTACACTACACAATTTCTTTCAAAAGAGAGAAGGAAAGGCATGCTTCCCAACTCATTCCACGAGACTCGCATATCCTGAATCCCTAAACTAGGGAGAGATACAGGTTGAACATCCCCAATTCAGAAATCTCAAATGCTCCGAAATCAGAAACATGTTGAACACTGACATGCCCCTCAAAAAGTGTGAGATTGTGAAACAGTCTGGATTTGGGGGTTTGGTTTAAAGTACTTTAAATTCATGCAAATATTCTATAATCTGATACACTCTGAAATCTGAAAAACTAGTTGTTTAAAGTATTTCTGATAAAGAATATTCAGTCTATATTGCAGCAGAAAACGACATCAGAGATCTCTTTCTTAGGAACAGATGTAGGTGGCTCTCCAAGAGCATCCCCCTGACCGACAGGATGTGCAAGAGCTCCACACTTAGACCCCAGAGTAAAAGGCCACTGTATCTTAAGCTCAGTCACAAAACCACACAAGTGGATCCAACACCTATTCATGATGTTTTAAAAGTAGGTGTACTAGGAATAGAAGGGGAACACCCTCAGTTTACAAAAGGAAATATGCAAAAAAATAAAACAAACCCGTAGCAAATATCACAATAATGGTTAAGGCCCTCAAAGCTTCCTCACGAAGGCCGAAAACAAAGCAAGGCTGTCTTCTTCTGCACTGGTCTCCCACTTGTCAGGAAGTCCTAAACAGCACAGTAAAAGAATCAGAAGAATCCAGACCAGAAAGAAAGAAAGGAAACTGTGTTCATAGGTGATGTGATTGTCTTTATAGAAAACCTGAAATGACAAAAATAGACTGGCAAGTGATGGTTCCACATGAGCAGAGTATAAGATTAACAGCAAAAGCTGCCACTCTCATGCATAGCAAAAATAAACAAGCGGAGTTTGAGGGTAAGAGAAAATACTATTTGAACTGACATTTAGAAAAAGTATAATATCTAGGAGTAAAACTAGCAAAATGTGGACATCTACATGCAGAAAATTTGTAACTCAAAATATTAAAGAGCAAAAAAATATGGAGAGAAGAGAACCCCATGTCCATGGATAAGATCTGACATTAATTAAGGGTCAGTTCTCCTCTTGTTTTCCAAGTAAAGAGAAAGCAAATTCTTCTGTGGAAATAAACAATGAATTCTACAGTTTTTACACAGAGAGGAAAAAAACCTCAGGGGAGCCAAGACAGGAGAACAAAGTTAGGAAACAGATGCTATCTAGTGTCAAGACAGTGCATAGCTGAAGTAATGAAGGTAGTGGGGTACCAGGGGGAAAAAAAGACAAATCAATTGATGGAGCAGAGCAGAAAGGTCAGAAATGCATCATGCCGATACGATCTACTGAAAAGCAGCAAAAGCTGTGCAGTGCAGAATCATCCCAATAAAGCCCCTGGGACAACCATGCAGCTGCATCCACAAAACCACACACTATTCACTTAGACAAAAACACAAGAACACACAACACACAGTGCACAGACATGTCACACACAAATATACCACATGTACTCTCACCACTTATCATACACATACAGAGAGAGAGAGAGATCATATACAAGTTCATAAACATACACCACACATGTGCAACCAAAGAAATGCATATCACATACATAGGCATAATACACAAATACACACACACATACACACACCATATAACAAATATTGCACATAAATACACACATAGATATGATATACAGAAACATAACAAAGAGTACACAGACATACCACACATAAAACATACTCATATACATGCAGCCATGCACACACATCATCTATAAACATAACACATACAACATTCATAATTAAACAAAACAAAAGAAACAATACATAGACATGTAGCACACACAGATATACCACACACATACAAACACATACAACCACACAGACATAGCAATTACACTATACACAAATGCACAAAGACATACATCACACAAACATACATACCACATAGTACACACATACACACTAAACACACACACAAAATGGAAGGTCCTAGAAAAAAAGATCCCAAGCCCTTTTCAAAATGTAAGTGAAGTAGCTTGTAGACTGGAATGTAAAATACAAACCTGTCCCCAAAGATAAAATTTGCACAAACTTAGGTCACTTTGGGTCTAGTAGTGATTTTATAGACATAACAAAGGCACAGTTCCCAAAAGAAATAACAATAAAATAGTTTTGGCTAAAAGAAAAATATCTGCCCTGTAAACGACACTGTCAAATGAGTGAGAAGATGTCTCCGACAGAGACAATATTTGCAAAGACGTGTCTAACAGGGAATGGCTGCCTACAACGCACAGAAAACTCTTAAATCATAACAGTACAAAAACAACCTAGTTCAAAAATGGATCAAAGACTCGACAGAGGTTAATGAAAGTCCACACACACATGGCAGGCACATTAAGAAAGATACCCTCTACCTGCTATAACCAGAGACATGTAAATTGGACTAGAGCTGCCCCGCCATTGGCCCAGTCCAGAGCACTGCCACCAACAGCTGCGGAGGTCATGAGGCAGCAGGAAGCCTCCTCTTTTGCTGGGGGGAAAATGTGAAATAGTGTGACTGCTTTGAAAGACAGTGTGCACACAAGCACCATGCAGTCTAGCAAGGGTGCTGCTGGCTACTTACCGGGGAAGCTGTAACATGTAAGCCAGGTATGGTGACGCTTAGAGCATCTGAGTTTGCTTTCTCTTCGGTAATAAAAGCACTGATCAAAACCGACTTTGGGAGGAAAGTTTGATTTGGCTTACATTCCAATGTCATATTCTATCACTGAAGGAAGTCAGGGCTGGAACCTAGAGGCAGGAGCTGAAGCAAAGACCATGGAGGAACGCTGCTTACTGGCTTGTTCTTCATGACTTGCTCAGCTACCTTTCTTATGTGACCTCAGATCACCTACCCAGGTGGTACTGCCACCACACAACGAGATGGGCCCTTTCACATCAACCAGGAAAATGTCCCCATAGTCTTGCCTACAGGCCAGTCTGATGGAGGTATATTCTCAAACAAGGTGCCTCTTCCCAGAAGACTAGTTTGCTTCAAACTGGCAAAATAATAATAATAACAACAACAACAACAACAACAACAACAACCAGCACATTAAGTTTGAGCCAGCCTTGACTATAAGAAAGAAAGAAAAAAGGAAGAAATGGAGGGAGGGAAGGAGAGAGGGAGGAAAGAAGAAAGGAACAAAGGAAGGAAGGAAGGAAGGAAGGACTAACATATAAAAACCTGCATGAGGATATTTACAGCAACTTTATTTACAATGTTCAAAACTTTGAAGGAGCCAACCAAGATGTCTTTTTGTAGGTAAAGAGAAGAACTGTGGTACAGACAATGGAATGTTATTCATTGCCAAAAAGGAACAACTGAGCCATGGGCAGACGTGAAGGAAACGGAATGTGTATTAGCGAGGAGAGGAAGTTAGTCTGAAAAGGCTATAATCTGTCAGTCCCTGAACACTGAGGGAAAGATGTAAGTATGGCAGGAATAGAAAGTCAATAGTGGAGCACGTTCAGGGCAGCAAAGTTATTCTGGACTCTCCTGTAAAAGGGAAGGCAGGTCATTGTACATTGATTAGAGCCATAAGCTGTACGCCATCCAGAATAAGCCTGAATGCAAACTGTGGGTTCGGGGTAATAATGACATGGAACGTAGGCTAAATAATTTGGACCAGATGTACCCTTTGGGGAGATGTTGACAAGGGGAGGCGATTCACTCAGGTGTGGAGGCAGCAGACACGCAAGCGTCTCTGAGCTTTCCTTTCAATTTAGCAGCGAGCCTAAAATTGCTCTAAAAATTTCCCATTTTTTAAAATAGGGCCATGGAAAGCAGGTTTTAGAGTCGCAGTGCTGCCCACAGACAGAATTTTCTATTGTGAAGCCAGAGAACAGTTATTCTTGCCAGCCTCATACTGTGCGTTAAGAGTTCTTTCCCTGTAAGACTGAAAAGCCCCAAACAATGTTCCCAGCTCCTTCCATCCTCCCTCCAAAGTCACCATAGGCCCCCAGAGGTGAACCCTAAACAGCTTCCAGGAAGAAAAATTGCATGCCTGAAGTTTGAAAAGGTCGTTTCTCTCCCACATCTACCTAAGGGCAGTTAGAAAGCCACCAGATTACCAACTCAGTTAGGGTACCTTCTTCCCCAGCACATAACTGGAGAGAACAGGGCTTGCGATTGAACAGTACAAAGGGGCACTAAGCCCCTGCCTCCAGGATCGTCATGGGCTACTCTGTTCTTAGCTGTCAGGCAGGGATGCTCCTGCAGATGGTGGTTTAACAGAACAGCAGCCTGAGCCTGAGGAATGTTGGCTCCATAGTTCTGTGCTCAGCTAAGCTTTTGAGCACTAGAGTTTCCCATGTTGAACGTTGCTTCTAGAAGACTGAGGGGGTGTGGGTTCAGTGACCTATATACTCTTGGCGTAATGAAGCTGGCAGAATCCGAAGAGCTCACTGAGCACGTGGAAGAAATGAGACACCTAAAACTACCCAGCTAATCAGAGGCAAAGTTAATTCATGAACTACCCACCTAGGAGCCACATACCGTCACCCAGCCCAGCCTACTGCATGCCACAGCACTTCTGAGTCCTCAGATGCCTGGCACCTAAATGCTATCAAAGACTCCTACTTTAGAATTATTTTCCATCCTTCCCCAAATTAGAAGGCCTGCATTTGTCAGCACGCATGCAGTCAACACATGCATCACTTTGTTCTCAGTTGCAAAGTCTAGGCCAGTTCCTAGGAGAGAGTGACAGGCAGCATAAACGAGGGTTAGCAAGCTGAGAGCCTGGAGAAGGTAGCCCTGAAGTCTTTGTGAAGACTCTCTTGACCAAGGGAAGGCAGAGTGGGAGTGTATTTCTTCCGGGTCACTGCATGGTAGAGCATCTCAAATCCTGTTGCTATCTACAACAGAAAGAATCCCCCAAGATTTCCGGAGATGGACTCTTTCTTCTGTGACTGTGGAATTGTGTCACCATTTTTGAATTGTGTCGTTAGTCTATAACTTGTAAGATCTGTCTCTTGGTTTAATTTTTGAGTTCAGATGCTTCAAATAGCAGTGCTGGCTGTAGCGTATAGAATCATCAGTTCTCTGGCTCTTTTAGTCAGTTCTAATCTTCAGTACAGGAAAGCAAACTTTTTCCTCATTGACTTCAGTCCTCTGGCTTTTTCTTTTTAATGTAAACACAAAGAGACTTTGTTTGTTGAATATCTAGTCATTTCTACCTAGTGTTACCTTGTCACTAATTGTATGCTCAGGAGATGGACGGCCCATGTCGTTCTCCTAATTCGTGATACTGTCACTAGCCTATAAATAATTAATGAAAGGGGGCTTTTCCAGAGAAGGAAACTGTCATGTCCATTAGATTTAAGTCCTCTTTCAGATCCCTTTGTATAACTTTTTATTGAAATTTTTACTATGTAGAATCAACTTTTGGTAAGGCAATAAAAATGACATTAATTCAGATAGTAGGCACGTGGGAGTGAGGAGGCCAGTTAGAATAAATGAAAAATAATAATTATGGGAGGGAGATTTATCCTTGCAAAGAATTACCATGAATCTCAACTTCTGCTAAAATCTTTTCCAGTGAGGTTCACTTGGCTACCAAGAGTGACTCACTCCAGCCTAAGTTGAGGGACATCAATGGGTACAGCAGAGGTTCTTGGTGGCCTGTCTGGGACACTTCAGCATTTATTGATATGTGTGTGCTGAGGGCTTCCCAATAGAGGCCTGCCAGGGTGCCAACTCTGTCATGTGAAGGCTACATTGGACAGATACAGAGAAAGCTGACAGCCTTTGCATAGGAGCCCCTTTGGCAATGGAAGACAGGAATTGGTTTATCACCAGCCTGGTGGGACAGCTCTGGTCACTTCCTCTATCATCTGCAGGTTCCTAGTGAGATGATTTTCCAGCGGCCGGCAGCCAGAACCATCCCACATTCAGTTTTCTTTCCTTCCTCATTTTGATCTCTAATGATTCTTGGGACCATCTTCTGATCCAACTGAACTGAAATAATCATCTGTAGGAAAACCCACTGAGACTATAAAAAACGTAATGGGAAACTCCAAGAGAGTTTGACCTTCCTGGGCATATAAGTAAAACAGAGCAGGTTTTTGAACATGAAGGTTCTTGAACATGAGAAGTTTCGTGGTCTCAAATGTGCAAAGCTCAGGGAGCTGAGGTCCCAGGCAAATCAACAGCCACTAAAGCCATCCCAAGCCTGTGGCATCTGGGTCGTCTGTCTTGTGAACTTGGAGAATGAATTTTATAGACAACGGAAGGGTGAGTTTAGAAAGGGGGGTTATTATAGGAATGTGGGTGGGAGCTCAAGAGAAAAAAGTTAAGAGCTCCTACATGACAGAATGGGGTCCCCAGGAATGGCTCACCACCGAGCTGCTGGGCCTAGGGCCTTTGAGGTAGAAGCTGGGGTGAGACATGAGGGTCTGGGCTAGTAAGTCTTGTCAGCCCACGTGTAACATGTTCACGTGCCTCTCAGTTTGGGTCATGTGACCACATACAGCCTCTAGGAAGCAGGGCTCATTTAAGGTGTGTAAAAGAGGGGGAAAAGGAACAAGAGTTCTTTTTGTCACTTCTGGGTCTTGTCCAGAACAGAACCAAGGATGTTTCCAGCCAAGGATGAGAATCCAGGCCCCTGTCTCTGCACTTCTCAGCCAGTTTCAATCCTCTACTCTCATCCTAAGGACTAGGATCACGTATATGTGTAACATGAGGGCCTGCTTGTTGGGATTTCTGTCCTGCCCAGTACCCACAGCCAGCAAGCCCCAAAGAAAATCACACAGAGGTCTCCATAAGATTATAAACTGATTGGCCCATTAACTCAGGCTTCTTACTAGCTCTTATAATTTATATTAACCCATTGTTCTTATCTATGTTTGCCACATTGCTCAGTGCCTTTTCTCAGCTGGGACAGGGACACATCCTGTCTCTTCAGTGGTCTGTGCAGGAATGCCGAGGGAGCTTCCTGTTTCCCAGAATTCTCCTGTTCTCACTTCTACTTCCTGTCTGGTTTTCCCGCCTATACTTCCTGCCTGGCCAATCAGCATTTATTTAAAACATGATTGACAGAATACAGAATTGCCCCCCACCATATATGCAGGTAGATAATGAAGCCAAGACATCTGTGGTGAAATGGCACTCTATGTCAGTCATTAGTGAGAAAAGCAAAAAGTCTCAATGTGCTGATAGGTTCACAGTGTTTTTCTCTGTAAGTACGGGAATGTTTTCTAAACGAGTCTTTTAAAAGTGTCAACCCCTGTCTTTAAAGCCTGCCCTTCCCTCTGAGCAAGGAGTTTTCCCTCTGCCTCAGCATCTCCAGGACCACTGTCTCTGCCAGTCACTTGGGGAGGTAAGGACGAACCCTGTCTCTAAGGCCTGCCCTCCCCTCTCCCTTGGCCTCAGCATCTCTAGGACCACTGCCTCTGCCAGTCACTTGGGGAGGTGAGGACGATCCCTGTGTTCTTGGGGCAATGCCTGTCACACTCATGCCTATGTGTTATTTTAGATCACAATTCTGAGTTTGTTGATTTCCTCAAGTTACATGGGAACGTGGATTAGAACTTTAAGAACTCATGCGTATCTCCAAAATCTGTTTCCTCATCCTTGGACCTTTTCCTTTCTTTTTGTTTTTCCTTTTTGGTTTTTTCAAGACAAGGTTTCTCTGTATAGACCCGGCTGTCCTAGAACTCACTCTGTAAACAAGGCTAGCCTTGAACTCACAGAGATCCACCTGCCTCTGCTTCCTGTGTACTAGGATTAAAGGGTTAAGAGGCGTGTGCCACCACTGCCTGACTGTACCTTTTCAAGAGCCTCTATCTGCTTATTCCTCTTACTTAATAGCTCCGTTTTGTTACTTTTTCTTGCTGTTCTACCACTTGTCCAAACAGAGTAGTACCTAAGCATTTTTCTTATATCTTTAACTATGAAGGGGAATGAGAATTATTTCAATTGAGCTTGTATGTTAATCAAACTGTAGCAAGGACACTCACCCCTCCAATATAGGTTGGCAAGGGTGGTGATAAAGGACAGATCCAAGTTGAGAGGGATGGACTTAACATTTATATAAAAATCTATATAACAAACATTGAAATCATAATTTTATTAACTTGTGTTCTATGAGCATATAATAAAATTCTAAAGTAGCTATTAAGGTCATTTGCAGAGTGTTAACATCTATCTATCTGTCTGTCTGTCTATCTATCTCTTTCTGAGACAGGGTTTCTTTGTGTGACCCTGGCTAACCTAGAACTATCTCTGTACTCTGAACACCAGACTGGCTTTGAACTCACAGAGATCAAGCTGCCTCCTCCTTCTGAGTGCTGGGATTAAAAGTGTGCGCCACTACAGCCTGGCTACGGTCTTTAATACAAGAACCTTCTTCTTCAGTTTCTTCATTGGTAAATATGTCCTGAATTTGGCCAAAAATAATATCTAGTTAGTAATGTTTAATTCTACTTTCTTTTCCATATTACCTCTAATGATTTTTAAGCATCTCTCTGGTTCGGGGGCAGTTATATTTCCGGTTCATTTTTATAGCCTACATGTTGCTGAAAGTGAAATTTGAGATTTATCCAAACATAGAATGAGCCAGATGTGCGGCATCTGTGTGAGCCATACTGAAGTGAATGTCATCGTGCTTCAGTCAAAAGTAGATAAAAGTCCTTAAAAGGATGACACCACTGTCTGGAAGGCACAGACTATCCGATTTTATGTGAGTGCATATGTCAAGGAAGGTAATTCCTAAACATGTAGAGGAAACACAACCCTAGAAACACTCAGAGAACTCTGCCCGGCAGTGGAGCTGTGGGCTTTTAGAGGCCGCAAATAGAAGTAAGTGTAAGACAGGAATTGCCTGATTGGCTGCAACTGTGCTTCTGCCTAATTTGGGTATCCCTTGATGGGTCGGTTGCCTGTGATTGACTAATGTTCAACTGTTTGTGATTAGTTGAAGTCAGGCTGTTCACACACACACACACACACACACACACACATATACACACACACTCACACAACCACACTGCTAAGTTAGGCTTTAGTTTTTTTTTTTATATTGAGTTAGGTTGCAGTTTGTTAAATAGAAGTTCAGATACGCGGACGACCTCAGGCCGGTGGCCTCCTGCCTATTTAAACAAATGTGACTCTAGCTCGCTGCTTTTCCCAAAACTCAAGAGTAGAAAGTTAAGCATGAGAAACTAGTATGTACAAACTGTTCTTTCCATGTGTGTGCACATTGTCATAGAAGACCATTCTAAAACATTTTCATGAAAATGAAAAATATTGGCTGGCTGTGGTAGCTCATACTTTGTATCCCCGCGCTCAGGAGGCAGAGGCAGGTAGATCTCTGTGGGTTTGACAGCAGCCTTGTCTGTATAGCCAATTCTAGGCCAGTTAGGGTTACATAGTGGCATAGTGAGACCCTGCCTAAAAAGACAAAAACAAAAAGTATTGCTTGTAAGGTTTGCCACTTATAGATTGGGTTGTGGCTGGAACAGGAGGAAGCTAAGGCAGTGCCATCCATACGCCAGGGACTTCCTGCACATGACTTCATTCCCTCAGCTCGTTCACATGACTCACCCCAGAGTTATGTGGTTCCAAAGGCATCTTGGTGTTCTCGCTCCTAAATAAAATTAGCTCCTTGCCCATCTTTGGCCAGCGAACTAATGTAAAAAGGCAGAACCACGGATGTGAGTGAGTCCATCTTCAGCTATGGTGAGGTGGCTGTAGGGTGATTCCCTTTCTGTGGCTATTTTTCACCTGTTTGAATTTGTTCCTTTTTGAGAGGGCATCTCACCATGTAACCTGGGCAACCTCGAACTCACAGAATCTGCCTGCCTCTGCCTCCCAAGAGATGGGATTACAGGTATGAGTCACTACACCAGGTTAGGCAAGTACTCTATTACTGAGCTGTACCACTAGACTGGTTTTAATTTTGAGACTAAGCCTCACTAAACTGCCCAGGCCGCACTGCACTTGGGACATCCTCCCGTCTAAGCTTCTGGAGTAAGTGGGACGATAGGCCCATTTTACCAGGCCTAGCTTCTCTCCTTTCTATACAGATAAACTCACCAAAATTCAGCTTCAATATACTTAAGACTTTCAGCATCCTAGCTCCTCTACCCCAGACATATCCCTGATTTTTCTTGCTTCAGGTGCCTTGTCATGGATTGAATGACTCCCATAGGGGCTGGAGAGATGGCTCAGAGGTTAAGAGCACTGATTGCTCTTCCAGAGGACCGGAGTTCAATTCCCAGCAACCACATGGTGGCTCACAACCATCTGTAATGAGATCTGGTGCCCTCTTCTGGCATGCAAGCATACATGGAAGGAATATTGTATACATAATAATTAAATAAATCTTTAAAAAAAAAAAGAAAAAAAAAAGAATGACTCCCATAGCCTCATGTATTTGAAAGCTTAGTCATCAGGGAATGGCACTACTTGCGAAGCATGAGGAAATATGGCCTTGTTGGAGGAGGTGTGTCACTTCCTGGAGGGTGGGCTTTGAGTTTCAAAACTTCAAGCCAGGCGCAGTGTCACTTTCTCTGCTTGCTGCCTGTGAATCTCAGGCCACATCTGCCTCTGTGCCACCATGGTTCCTAACAAGATGATAATGAACTAAATCTCTGAAACTGTAAGGAAGCTCCAATTAAACGTTTTTATTTATAGGAGTTGCCATGGTCATGGTGTCTCTTCACAGAAGTAGAACACTGATTATATAAGCCTTATACTTTTAGCTGGAATTGCTCAGAGTGTTTAAACCCACTGTGAAACAATAGTCCAGTGTTTGAGGATACAGGATCAGTAAGTAGCTCAGCCTGAGGGCTGGCCCTGAGCCCTATGCTTCCTTTTGTTTTTGACTTCTTGACATTCCAGGAACCGGAAAGACTGGTTGGGACTCTTTGTTTTAGTCTCAAACTTCAGTAAAACAACTGACTTTTAAATATACCCAACTAATTTGGGGTTTCTTACACCTGCAGGCTCGCTGCTTGGAGAGCTGTTTTCAGTCCAGGTAGTGACTCTGTCTTTGCCCATGAATGTCACTGAGTACAGTCTACTCTGACTGCCAATACACCATTGTGAAGTGGAGATGTATAAGGATGTTCCTGTGGGAGGGGACCTCCTACTCATTCCTGCCTATCGCATTCCATTTATCTGTGCAAGGTTTACATGCAAATATCCTCATCAGTGATGAGTAGGTGTGAAATAAACAAGTATGCAAATTTGGCTGTGCTCATTACCAATGACTTTGCCTGAAATATATTAAATGCCATTTCTTAGGATCTAATACATTTAGCAAAATTTATCAGCACGCTCTCCTTCCCCAAACCCTTGCCAGTTAAGGACTAATGAAATGCCACTTATTTAATGACACATGTACCGACTATTTCCACTGCATTTGGGAACTTACTCATGCAATCATCTTTCTTTAATTATCTGACTCCAAAGAATATTTCGAAGTCTTTCCAAGACCTTCTGAAGTTATTATTTCACTTTTGAATAAGATTTACTCTTCCCCTCTAGACACATAATCTCTAATCATTTTCTTCAGAATAAGGTTGACACTTCATTTGTCTCCCAAGCAATAAGACACGACTACCTCTGTGCATAATGAAAGACTCCAAAGCCTAAATTTATTGTGAAGCACATAGCAAAACTAATTGCATGAACCACAGATGTCTAATCAGTATAAAAATTAGAATTTAGACACTCATTTGAATGATAATACCAGAAAGGACTTGGAGATCATTTGTTATCAGCTCAGCTTACAGATGAGAAAAGTCAGTTCTGGAAAAAACTAAGTAACCTCTGAAGGTCACGGCCTAGCCTCTGACAAAAAGCTGCCCACATTCTGTGGCTCAGGGACTTCACACTGCGCTCATTTTTCTTAAGCTGGGCTACTTTCTCAAACACTTCCCATTTCAAACAAAGATTGACGAGATTTTTTTCTAAAAAAAAATGTACTTGAAAAGAATTTTTAATGATTTTGTAAGTCTCTCACATCTTAAACTTTGTGACCCGACCACATCGGATGCTCTCTGGGTACACTGGGAAAGATCTGTGTCTTCTCTGAATTCCTAAGTGGCATCTTCACCTGACATATGGACAGCTGTGCCTTCCTATCTAACGTCACGCTCACCTATGTCCATATCTCTGCTGACGTCGACAAACTCCCCCGGGACTACTGTGAGGTTCCGTGGCAATTTCATTGTTTTTTCTTACCCTTGCTGCACACATTTTTCATACACATACTTTTCATACAGAATTCTGATAGTCTCGAGAATAGCATTGTGGGGACACACTGTCTATTAACAAACAAAACAGTAGTCACAGACAATCTCCAGGAACGTGTATCTGGATAACACCATGGCATTTTCAAGCCAAGTGCAATGAAGCTTGAGTTGCAGCACAAGCTAGCGGGGGTATTGTAAATAATTAAGGAGTTTAAATTCATTTCTCTTCCGAAATGGCAGTTTTAAGGGACGTTTAATTAAGATTACGTTTTTTTATTATTGTTCCTCTAAAATTAGGAATATAAACTAAGACTCCATTGCAGTCACCAAGTGGGGAAAGGCAAAGATTGGATAATATTATTTATTACACTCTAGCTGTGTTATGTCTTCATCCATTCATTTGACCAGGAGGTAATACAGGGGGATGTGGTAGCTTCACTGGAGAAGTTCTGGACCACTGTGGGTGCATACAGAGAAATAGTTCCTCTCCGTCACAGGGACAGCAGACCAAGATCATGGGAGGGAGTGGCCTCTCCGCTGAAGGCAGAGGGACAAGCCAGGCTGCAGCAGCTGCAATGGTAAGAACATTCCAGATAATAGAAATGTGTATGCAGAGTCCCAGAGCAAGAGAGAACTTGCTGTAGCTACCGAGAGAGTTGCAGGGGGCCCGGAGCATAGAATGGCGTGAATTTCAATGAGAGCTCCACGTTATAGTTTAATCAAACAGGAAACAGAAAATTTAGTTTCTGCTGTGTACTTCCCCAGTTTTCCAACATAAACATCAAATCTGGATTTTTTTTTTTAGGAGATATACCTGTTTCTAAATGTTTGTGTCAGTGTATAACGCAATAAAATGTTGTGCTGGCCAAATGTAACTGAAGACTTGTTTGTAATCAGGAGCAGTCATCCACAAGGTGTGGTCCAGAGGCCAGCGTAGGTCACCGCTGACATCTTAGAGAGGGGAATTCTCAGGCCTGGCCCGATGCCGTGAACAGCAAAAACTCTGCTTCATGGAACTCGGAGACCTGATTTCACAAGCCCTTCAGGTAATTCTGGTACAGTCGATACATGTTTCCTGGCAGACATTTCTCACTGATGACTTGAAATTTGAGTATGCTCATGCCATCTTGCCAGTGGCATTTGGAAAGGGTTTTGTCGTGGTCCAACCAGACTAAGGTGCCAACAACGGTTTCACTTGCCTTGGGTGGTCCTCTCTTCAGCTTTAAGCCACGTTTCATATCATCCACCTAACATCCAAATTCCTCTTAACAGCCCCAGAGAGACCCTCTCAAGGCCCCTCTACACCTACAGCACTTGGCTACTCACCCTCTTCACACCCTCCGTTGGTATCAGCAGCGACAGGCACAGGCTGGACACAACCACACTGTCCGCATGGAACAGATGTGATAACTTCCAATGATGCGATGGAACAGGCGCCAAGTGGAAAGAAAGAATGGTGTGCTCTTCGTTGAGTGGTGGTGTTTCCCTCTAGAATGTGTGTGCTACTGCATTTAAAATAGGCATGAAGAAAACATATTTGAGGGACTTGACAGCACCATCGATAGTAACCAAGTTATTATTTCATTACTAAGAAAAAAATTTTTGCCAGTTGAAATTGTGGCAACATAGATTGAAGGACATTAAGTCTTTTAAAGATGCAAGAAAACCCCGTGGGTTTAGTAGTAAATGCTTCTGCATTAATATGTGAGCATGGGCTATCTCGTTACTACCACTTTTCAGAACCTTGGGGGACTAAGCTGCTGTGACCTGGTGGGCCTCTCACTCTGGATCATCTAACTTTGGACACCACGGTCCCTATCAAGTGTACATTGTTTATACTGCTTGACTGCCGGTTTGAAAATCAACAGAAGGGAAAAAACTCTGAAGCAAAACCAGGTTGTGATTTTTCATCTACTGTTGAACCCAAACCAGACACCAGGTTAGCCTTTGCCGGGCCTTATAAGGCAAACCAAGAGCACAGCACCAACTGGGCGACAAGGCACACTGCAGGAGTCTTACTTAACCTTGGTGGCTACCATAACAGATCATCCTCCGAAAAGGCTTCTTGATCTGTGGTAAGGGAAAGAATAGTGGAGCGTGCAATAAAAGAGGTCCTCCTAACTTCAGGACATACAGGACAGACACACGAGTGCTGGGACTTGGTCTTTGCTCAGCATTGACCATAGCATTCAGTATGAGAAGCCCTCCATGTCTGTTTTAAAGAAAGGCCATCGAAGAACATTTGGAAGTGGTGGAAGCTGGTCCCGATTCTAAGGAAGCACTCCTTATCCACATGGGTTATTAGACTTTGAATCCTATACATGTTCCCAGAAAATGTGGAAAGTCACCTGGGCTGATTCAAATGCCACTGATGGAAAGTGTTGGGGAACTGGACACCCTGAGAAGAGAGAGCCTTAGAGGACTTTGCTGTCCTTCCCCGACACTGTTTTCAACTATCGTGTCTTATGACATTTCGTGTGAACAGAATTTTCTGGAAGTGGCGTTTATGTGCACAGGGAGCCCATGCTTGAATCTGTGTAGCAACTGGGTACTACACAATCCTGAAGTTCTGTTTCTCCAATTTAACCTCCCTAAACAAACAAACACAAACAAAAATCGCATTGGTAAGGTAAGAAATCTCTAGAAGTTCTTAAGTGTAAATTATTGTCATAGCCTTCCTTCTCTAGGAGGACATCTCCCTGGGGTCACACTCACTGCAAACACTGCACATTTGAAGGGACAAACAGTGGTATTTCTACCAAAGCACAGCAAACAGCCAAGTTTCAACCTCGCCACAAATGAGCTGGTGTCTCCTTTAAGGGTCAGCCTCCCCCAAAACTGCCACTGTGAGAAAGTTTCTTGAGAAGACCAAGGGAAGAGAGAAGTCCCTGCTGGCAGGACTCAGGTCCTTCCAGCCCCAGGGACTCAAAGAACTACACAGTCAGTCCCTGTTGTTCCCAGCCCTTGCATCCCTGGGAGACACAGGCTGTACGGGTTGTGGACTATTCATGATGAAATACTACTCAGCAATAAAAAGGCGCAAAAACAGTGCATCATGAATCTCAATAAAACATTAATAGGATTTTTAAAAATCCACAATGTGCGATTCTCTTTGTATGTGAAACTAGGATGATAAACTAGGATGATAAAACGTGGGCGTTGCCTGAGGCTGATGGTCAGGCAGGGCTGGGGACAAATGACCCTGAGAAAGCCTCTGTGGGTGAGGAAAATGCTCTGAACAGCTTCTGTTATTTCGCTTTTTGAGACAGAACTTCATGCTGCCCAAGTGGGCCTCAACCTAAGTAGCAGACCCAGGCCTTGAACACCCAATCTTTATGCTTCCCCTGGTAACAGGCATGCGCCACCATACCCTGATTATAGAAGTGTCCATACTATGGTATGCAATTCCAAAACCTTCCTGCTATAATGGGCAAACGTGTTGCATGCTTATAAACTAGTAAATCTGGGAGGAAGATGCATGAACAACAGTAGATGGAGAGGAAGCAAATTTGGATTGACATAGCAATTTTCCCTTTCCTCAATAGGTACTGACCCTTTTTATCCTGAGGGTTTTTCTCTGATATTGATGCCCAATAGGAAGTCATCCTCTCTTTATAAGTGTCTTTATGTTTGGAAAGAGTTTGTTTCTTGTCAACTCTGATAGTTAGTCCCTGCCATTTCATTTGGTATGTCCAGACCATTGCCATTCAAAGTGAGGGCTGCCATAGTTGCATTAATGATTAATCAATACTCCTATTTTTATAGCCTTGTCTTCTGTCTTCCACACTTCCTGCCTCCTATGTGCTATTTTTCATTCCTTAGCGTACCAGTTACTCTTTGATCTTAGCAACTCCAAGGTCTTAGCATGTGAAACCAGTACCCTACCACTCAAGTGCATCTTCGTTCCTTATACTTCTATGTTTTTTTTTTTAAAACTAAAAAGCTTTTTAAATAATTACTCTAGAACTACAACCTTGTGGGCTGGTCTACTTTGCAACAGTGCCATACCACAAGGGAAGAGCCAGCCCTTACAGCAAGACCTTCCTGGCTCGCTCCTTCCAGGCCCAGATGGTGTAACATTTTATCCAGCATTCCATCTGCCCACATGCTGTGATCTTCAGGTAGGCTGATGTTGTTCTTTTGCACAAGTTGTCCTGGTAGGTGAATTAGGAAGACGAGAAGTCAAATATTTCATCCTCCTCTAAGGCTGCTTTTCTGGGTTCCCTGAACTTCTTTTCGAATGATACATAATAATCCTGCATATTTAGGGAGTAGAGTGTGATGTTCTGATAGGCTTCTGCATTGTAAACCAAGGAACTGGGATAGCATAGTCACATTCGTCTTTGAAATGAGAACATTCACAGTCTGCTTTAGTCACTGCTAACCACCGCGACCCCGACTGTGTAACAGATTTGACAGAACTTAGTCTTAAGAATAGTAAAATTTAATCCTCAGCGCCATCTCTCCTCTGCGCCCCCCCCCCGCGCCACTCCTCACTTTCACCCTTTTACCCTTTCACCCTCTGCTTCTGGTAACTACTATTTCACTCTTAAGTGTTACCAAGTTCTTTAGATTCCACATGCCAGATCACCCTTGAGTAAATGTAATGCCCACCAGGCTAACACTGCTATGCTGGATGGCTTACTAGTATTCCTAGCGTGTAGATACATAATGGGCAGACCATGCAATATAGCCATTCCCTTTGAACAGACAGGTAGATTCAGGTCTGGATGCTCATGAGCAGTGCAGATGTTTCGTCTGCAAACAGATTTCATTTCTTTTGGCTACAGGCATACATGCATGCAAACATGCACACATACGTATGGTAATTATTTAAACTTTTGGAAGATCCTTGCATGGTTTTCTGTAATGGTTGTACTAACTTGGGTTCCTGACAACACCATGTAAGCCCCTTTGCTCCATTTCTGGCCGACTCTGAGCCATCTGTCGAACAGCTGTCCTAATTGGTGAGGGGCACAAGCTTGCTGAGGTTTTGTGTCTTTCTTTGATTACATAAGTTATGTTAAATACTTCTTCATATGCCGACTGGCAGTTTCCACATCTTCTGAGAGATGTCTATGCAGATCCTGAGCCCGGTCTCAAGTCAGATGGGGAGGGGATGCTATTTTGTATATTATGTATTTTGGGTCACAATCTCTTTCAGATGCATGCTTTGCAAACACATTTCTGTCCTCTAGGCTCCCTGTGCAGAAACCTTCCAGTTTGTGACAAACAACCCCTGTAGTGTGTGCATCAGACTTCCTTTTTGTCCAGTTCAAGGTCATGAGACTTCTGTTGTCTTTCAGTCGATGTACTTATTGCCTGTATATATTGTATAGTTACTGTACTTACTGTATATAGTTTTTATTTATAGTCTTCTTTTTTACCCAAAAGAGGGGAAATAGTGATATTTTGTGTTTCAATAGCTAAAGCTTGCCTGAAGATCAGCTAGCCACACTAATCAACCATCCAGGCCAGGCAGTGGTGGCACACACCTTTAATCCCAGCAGCCACACTAGTTAGCCCTCCAGGCTGGGCACTGGCATTGCACGCCTTTAATCCCAGCCCTAGAGAGGAATATAAGGCAGGATGACAGGAACTTGCTCTCTTTCAGTCTGGAGATTTTGTAGAGATAAAGAGTTCTCTAATGGTTGGCTGCTTTGCTTTTCTGATCTTCAACTTGAACCCCAATATCTGTCTCTGGATTTTTATTAGTCGTGTTACATCTGACGATAGTAAGTAGCTCATAGGTCTCGCTCTCACAGTTAAGTTTTAACCCACTTTGAGTTGATCTTTGTATATGTGAGAGAGGGGCCTATTCCATTCTTTTGCATGTGGGCAACACCATTCATTTCTTTTTTAAGTTACCAATTTTAAATTAGCTTACAAAGTAATGTTTCCACATGGGATTATCATCCATACTTCATTTGACTTGGTTGTCCCATCTCTTCCTTCTCTGCCTTGTATTTCCCTTCGATTCTTTTTCCCCCAATGCTCATCCTTCCACTTAGTTCTCTTGACTTCTCTGCCCGCCCTTAGTCTCTTCTAGTTTTCTGACCTTTACCCCTCCCTTTCCCTTCCTGGACACACATATGTAACAGAGGCAGAGATCTGTGTTTGAGAAAGAACATATGGTTTGAGCCTGGGTTACCTCCCTTAATATTTTCCAGATTCAAGCATTTTTTCTGCTAATTTCACTTTTTTTCTGCACAGATGAATACAATCCCATTGCATACATGTGCCACATTTTCATTATCTCTTCTTCGGTGGATGGATATCTAGGCTGACTTCATTTCTTGCTGTTGTGAAAAAAGCCAGTGAAAGCTATCATAGGATGTGGCATCCTTTGGGTATACGCACAAGAGGGCCAACAGTTCCATTAAAGGGTCTTTCTCCCACTGCATGCCTTTGGCCCCTTTGTCACGTATGTATTGACAGTAAGCATGGGGCTTTGTTTTAAAGACTTTTTCAGTTTGATAGAACATACGTTGTCTTTATGACAGTACCATGCTATTTTGTTTTTATAAGTTTTTAGTATATTTCAAAACTAGGGAGTACTGCCTCCAATTTTTTTTTTTTGCTATTCTTTTCTGACTTTATACAAATCTTACAGTTTGTTTTTCTACATACTATAAAAATGTCACTGGTATTTGGTGGGACCTGGATCCAAGACAGCTTTGGGATTCTTTCTTCATACAGCACAGCCTCTGCCCTCTATTTTCCTTTTCCCTGAAGGTCACCCTCACAATAAAAAAGAAAAGCCCTCAATTTTTATTAGAAACTACAGAAAATCAAAGACAAAGAAAAGAAATCTAAGAAACCATTAATATAATTCGTTAGTATGCTTTATTCCCCCTGTCTCTCAGTCTTTGACATTGGGGGGCGGGCCTCACTAGATATCCCAGGCTGGCCTTGAACTCAAACTCCTTCTGTTTAGACTCCCAAATGTTCCTTCACTTTTGAGGAGCAGTTTTCTCGAGGTTTAGAACACTCTGTTGCGAGGGGCTCTATTTGGGTGAGACAGTCTCACAACCCAGTCCCAGCTTGCGGTGGTGATTCTTCCGCCCCTCCCTCCAGAACGCTGTGAGCCTCACACACTATATGACTGCGTATTCAAACAAGCAAAAGCCCATACTTTCGCTTGGCACACCTCTAGCAAATTTCAAGAATCAGCTTGGTTCTTTCCTGCAAGGCATCCGTGCAGCAAGATTGACTGTTCATATGAAATTCTTGTGGGGGAAAAAAGGCTGTATCCATTAGCAGGAGACTGTCGGGGCTGTTCTGCTAAAAAAAACAAAAAAAAGATATTCCCCCAAGTGTTAGACTCTATCAGTCAGAATGAGGTTAAACTCAGACACAAATGAAGACTGTTGCCTCTCACACACACAGGACAGGAATTAGGCGGGAGATCAAATCCTTCCACCCTGTTATCCATTCTCACTTTCGCTGACTTTCTTTAGAATGATGGTGTGCTGGGTGTTCACACTGGACATAGCATTAGGAAAGAAGATGAATGTGGCCACATGCTGCTCCCCCAAAATGAATTAGCAGAAGTTTGCCACATTTAGATTTGTGGTTTCACACACCAGGAAAGCTGTGTTGGATTCCAGGGCACAGCAGGAGTTTCTGCTTGAGTGGGTCTTAGATGAGCCTAAGTCCCATGTCCCCAAGTGATGCTGGTTATGTGGGTTCAGGGAACTACATTCTGTCAAACATTAAGTCTGAAACCATCAATGCTTGATGAGCCTTTACAAGAGCGGTTCTCAACCTGTGTGCTGTGACCCCTTTGGGAGTCCTGTATCAGATATCTTGCATATCAGATATTTACATTACAATTTATAACAGTAGCAAAGAAATAATTTTATGACTTGGGGGGGGTCACCACAACATGAGGAATTGTATTAGAGGTCGCAGAATTAAGAAGGTTGAGAACCACTACTTTGTAAACTACCTCTTAATTCTGTTAATTTTTCTGCTATTCTTTGATGACATTTGTAACTTAATTTTTTTTCCCTAAATAGTAGAAACCTTTAATAACAAGGCTATATGTGAACTATAAGGTTAGACTTTGAGACAACTCACTCCACATTTTGCAGAGGAAACTGAAACTCAAGTATGTCTGGGGCAAAGCCAGGAACAACCCACACATTTGATTCTAAGTCAGGGTTATGATCTCAGTTTTATAACTAGAGAGAGAGAGAGAGAGAGAGAGAGAGAGAGAGAGAGAGAGAGAGACTTAAATTAGGTTTTAAAAACCTTCTTAGCCTGCTCCAGAGCAGCCACTCATCGTGACTTTCTATATACAACAGTGACCCCCATAGAAGTGTCTGGCACTGTTGCTACCATTTATTTCTCATAAGCATGATCTATAATAATCACACAGCAAAGACATCATACGACACTGTTTCCCCAAAGCCTTATGCTGTTGAAGGATACATGGCTATATCTGGCACACTTGCCAGATGTCCACCAGACTATCCCACTCTGAAGGGCAGACCTATGAGAATCACCTCATTTGGAACCATGTAGCCCCACCCTCTGAGCACAGGTCTTACCTTAACTCAGGTTACCAGGCGCACCGAGGAGACTGAAGTCAACTCTGAGGGACTTAACTGTGGCAAGGCTCCCAGGATCTCCCTGGAAGGGTAGCTCTGGTGTTTCCATGGGGGAAATGTTGAGGAATGTCTTCCACACAGTATGTCCCTGGAGAGCTTGACTTAAGCCATATATATGGTAACTGTCCTTGCCCATGGGGACACAACCTAAAATCCCTTCAAACTATCAACAGTACTGATTCTGATATAAAGGGAATACTTTATTAATGAACAAAGTCCAATTTATAAAGCAGGCAGAGACAGGCTTAACAATAACTAGCAGGAAACAGTATGCTGGCATGGGAGGTCCTTCTGTCTGTGTTGCTTTTATTGGTTGATGAATAAAAAAAAACTGCTTTGGACCTATAGCAAGGTAGAACAGAGCTAAACAGGGAAAACTAAACTGAATGCTGGAGAAAGGAGGCGGAGTCAAGGAGAAGCCATGGAGCTGCCGCTGGAGACAGATGCATTGAAACTTTGCTGGTAGGTCACGACCTTGTGGTGATGCACAGATTAATGGAGATGGGTTAAATTAATATGTAAGAGTTAGCCAATAAGAAGCTAGAGCTAATGGGCCAAGCAGTGTTTTAAATAATATAGTTTCTGTGTGATTATTTCGGTTCTGGGAAGCAGGAACCAACAAGTGGCTCTCTCCTCCCACAGTTTTCTCTGAACCAATACTAAACCACCTCAGAAAGGAAGCTTAATATGTCTTCTTCTTTGAAGTCTCTGTAAATCCCACATGCAAACCAAGAAATGATATACAATATTCTGGAATGCTCAGGATGACCAGGAAGCCAGACAGAGCTGACAAGAAGACGACGTTTCTCAAGACTGTGCTCTGAACATCCCACCAAGCATAATCTCAGAAACCCTCAACTGCTCCTTAGAAAGCATGTTTGTCCACTTGTTAGTGGTGCAGGAAACTTCCATTTGACTCTGCCAGTGGTTCCCTGGGAAAGGATGCACCAATCTCTATGATGGCTTTTTGAAAAATTTAAAAAGACATTGAGATGTATAATTGAAAAAAAAGCAAATTTAGGACAACTTGGAAGCAGGCTGATGACTAGTCCAACAGCTATTAGGAAATGGACGCTATCCCTTCTGCTGTGACAGTGGGACAGTCTCCTGTTCTTAGGTTTGTGCTGAGTGTGTGACACTATGACTTACATCCTCACAGCTTATTAAAATGGGGAGTGCAGAGCGCAAAATATTGTTAAATCTCAGTGGGAATGGTATGCAGGTATTGACTGGGCCAGTCTCCACAAAAAAATGTTACCTTTATAGATTTTCTGACTAATGAATGAAATTTAAGCTATGAGACAAAGCTGACAGGGACAGTGTGGCTTGACCAGCAGCAGCCCCTCTTTAAGTTAGGAAAGCAGTGGTCTCCTTTTGCCTTTAACAACACGCACAGATCATTTCTGGAGAAGTCCCCTCTGCTCATGTGATCTATATAGCAATAACCTTCTCCTCTCTCTGCAGGAAGCTGCCATGTCAAGCCCAAAGGTTTCAGCGCCCCCAGACTCATAAAAGAAGAGGCGACAGCATCAAGGTAAGCTACTGGTTTATTAGGAAAGTACCAACACCACATCCTTCGAAATTACTGGAATTTTATTTGCCTCAGGCTTATGACTTGCAACCAAAGACATTGTGCAAAGAAAGCAAAGATTAAGTACACTTTAGGGAGAAGGAGACCATACACATTGGTAACACAGGAGCTCAGGTGACAAAAGAAGCCATCAGGACACTCTAGACACTGTAATATTCAATAGCGTTGTCAATAAAACAAGAGGAAAAAAATCCACAATGTTTACAGTAGACATAAATCTTATACAAGTCAAAAAGCTTTTTTCTTTTGTTCTTCTGATCATAGAGCATAAAATGGAAAAATGTATATGTAGGTGATATCTAACTACTGTACATTTGTCCCCTAGGGAAGTTGCTTATATGTACCACAGTGTAAAAAACAAACAAACAAAAACGATACTGGACAAATGAAAATCGCCTGATGAAAAATAAAATAACCAGTGGCTTTCAATGGCTTCTCCTGGTCATCAGCACTGTAGAAGATAAAAATCTTCTCATCAGGATAGAGGACAGAAGCCAGCACATCAAACCGCTACCAAATTCGACCCACCTGTAGAAATATACTATCCACCCACATCTTTTCCATCAAAAGCTTTTGTTTGTTTTTAATCTTTGAGGCCCATTTGGTCACAATATGTTACAAATGTGTGTGTGTGCGCGCGCATGTGTGTTGTTCTGTTTTTTTTTTACACCATGATATCATATGTTTGTCTGGCACTATCCTAAAGCTAGTTCTAGATGAAAATGAGGATGGAGAAATAACCCAGTGCCCAAAGGGCAAATGAACTCACTGGGGAGAAAGGAGAGGGGAAGGAAGTGTTCGGTTCTGCCATGGTCAGCTCAAGTCCACACGGCTCACTCGTCGTCAGTCCCGCTTGCTTCTGACTGCTCCTGAGAGAGAAAGGTAGAAAGAGTTCAGGGCACCACATCTCCTTCCGTGGGAAGACAGGCACTGTGGAGAGGCATGGGCACTCTCTATGCTGAGCACCCAGCCAACAGTCCCCAGGCAATGGCTGCCAGTCGCACTTGCTGTCTGCCACTTCGGGTTCTGAAGTTTATGGCGAACCGTTTCTATTTTTATCTGAGCCTTGGAAAAACTGTCCCACAACAAGAGAAAGATTGTGCCTTGAATGTCTGCTCGCTGGTAAGCCATCTCAAGAAAACATGGTGTTTTAAAATGTAACCAAAATAGAATAAGCCTAATTCTAGAACTTCCCAGACGGCCGAGGTTGCAAAGTGTTGAGGGAGAATCAAATTCACAAATATACTAAAATGGAAAATGGTCTTTCCAGGATGGAAACTGTGTAGGAACTGGGTGGCAGGGAAGCCGAGAGTTAATGGAGGGGACTGGCCAAGCTTCTGTCTGTTGTTCTCCGGACCAGCGGGGACAACAGTGCTAGGCTGAAGGCTGGATTGAAGAAGGTCCTGAAATCTGAATTCCTCCCTAGGGACCTGCAGGGGACCCAGGACCCAAGTCACATCTACGTGACGCTGCGCATACAAACATTAATTGTTCTTCAGAGCGGAAGGTACCTGTTTTGACAAAATGCTCCTTAAAAATTTTCCCGATAAAACGAAAGCCTCGAGATATCTAATCTCAGGGCACCACAGCCCAAAACTCTGACATCAAAATGCTTTTTTTCTTCCCCTCCTCTAACCATTATTTTATCTGATCTGCTATACGCTTACAGCAAGCTGGGTGAGAGAGATATAAAATATTAACCAGCCGTGAGGAAAACTGTATTTGCACCTGCGTGCACTAGAAGATTGAAAAGGGGGGTGGGGACTGGTGGAGGAGCTTTTCATTTCTGTAGGGACACACGCAGCTTTAGACTCCTCCTTCTAAGTTTCGCAGCTCCACTCCCATCCTCAGGCGTGTACCCGAAGACAGCCTAAGAGCTGGAGCTGCCCAGACATGCGCACTCACGTTCTCGTCCTGTTCCTCGTCGCTGTCAAAGTCACTCACTACAGGTTTGGCTTTGCCTCGATTTGGCCTTTTCTTGCCTTTCGCCGTGTCCCGGCCTTTCTCTTCCTTCTTATTGAGCTTGATCTTCACCTTCACAGATTTTGCTAGAGTGGAAACAAAATAGACCACAGTGAGGATGCAAAATCAGTAAAGTTACTATCCCACCTGCAGATAACAAGCCCGACTTCCCAGAGCACGCCACATCACCCTGGCTAGTTAATCCCTGTGCCAAGTGCAAGCAGCCCTCTATGTGGAAGGCAAGCGACAGTCACAGGAGGAAGACCTCAGCGTAGGGGATGGGTCCTTTTCCTGGCTCCTGTGGGCGCAACAGGGCAGTTATCAAGTAAGAAAAAGTTACATTAACTATTAACAAATCTTACAAAGGTTAAAAAAGGATGATTCCACCGTGTAAGTTACTCTGTAATTTAAAATTCTAGTAGAGTTCGATTAGCAATTTTTTAATGTAGAAAGAGGACAAAATGGAAATAATAATAATAAAAAAGACAACATGCTTCCTTTGCCCCATTTCATGGCTCTCTAGTGATTATTTACAGAAAAAAATTCTATAGACTATCACACCAAAAATCCAAGTACGTACACACACACATACACACACACACACACACACACACACTTGAAATTTTCTTTACTTATTACATGACTCTTCAGGCACACCCACTGTCCATGCCTTGCTCCTTACTTACACACAGGAGAGAGCCAAATGTATTAGCTCACACATGTAGCTTAATTCTTTTCAACACCTGAAAAGTTCCCATGCCAGATTCACTCTATAATTGATTTAATCAGTCCCCCAGCAATGGGCGCTATAACAAACAAAGCCACTGTGAAGCCATGTTGGCGGACTTTGGTGGGGGAACGGTGGTAGTAGCCACATCGGACATTCTAATGCTATCTGTCAAATGCACCTTCAGGAAGACTGCAGCCACTTTCGCTCTTACTCAGAAGCGTGCAAAGTGCCATGGCTCCAAAACAACTTCTAGAATAGGTAACCCATAGCTACCACTCCCAACTATTTGAGGGTGAGATCATGAGAAGGTAGAGCTACCACACAAGCCAGGGTTCATAGATCTCAAGCCTGGCCGTACATATTACAGCAGGAATGGGGGATTTGGTCATTGCAGAAAGAATATGTGAGATGAGACTTCCAATCTCTTGGGAGAACTGAAGGACACAGCCTCATTGGAACAATAAAATTAAGACATTCTGATACATTTTAAAAATGTTTTTAGATCTGTTAAGTGTGGAAACATGCTACAAAGTATCATAAAACTAGAACACACTTCTCAAAATACTATAAATTATACCATTTATTTTTACCTCCCAAGTCACTAAGCAAATAAATAGCAGTCAGCCAAATGGTGGTCTTGAAAGCCTGTCTCTAAGCAGACCAAAACTAACAGGCATCCTCACTCAGATCAGTTTGACAATTATTTTCAAAAATCAATGACTGACTAAGTGTGGCCGGGGCCGAGCAGCACCCCGTGGGAACTTGTTAAATGTGGGGGTGGGTGACGGGGCTAGCATGTTCTTTAAGCCCTGTGGCTGTCAGGCTATGGTGCTAAGGAGTGACAGGTGGCGTGCACACCAGTGTTATTCCGACATCCAAAGGCAACATGGGCAGTTTTCTCAATGAACCTTGGCAGGTCTGAGCTCTGTGGCTGCTGTGCTCAATTTAACAGCTGAGAAGACTGGGCATGAGCAGGGCCAGTACATGGCCTTAAGTATCTGTGGAAACAGCCCAGTACGTGGGCGGGGTACGAGGCGGGGGCTTACCCTCTGACTCAGACTCCTCTTCATCATCTTCCTCCTCCTCTTCATTGCTTTCTTCCTCACTCTCTTCTTCTTTGGCAATTTTCTGCCGAGCACTCTTAAACACTGACTGTAGGACAATGGAGTCTTCGTAGATCTAATTGGTCACAGTATCAACTGTTAAAAACCATAGGCTGAGGCCCGCAGACCCACAACTGTTGTATGTGCCTCCCTCCTTCGACAACGCACACACACACACGCACACAAGCTTTATTTTAAGAGATGCCACTATTGGCTCCCTCTCCCCCTTCCATGTGCAAGGTGTGTGTGGCCAAGCATGTGGACATCAGGTGTCTTCCTCAGTCACTCTTTATATTAGTCTTTGAGGCAGGATATCTGTCTGCTAGGATTATAGGCTAGCCCCTAAATATACCTAGATTCGGGAACTCTAAACTGGTCCTCATACTTGTGTGGTAAATGCTTTCAACACTGAGCCACTCACCAGGTTACCATTAACTCTTGTGAAAACCCACAGACTAAACTGTTGAGTCTAAATATAGGCACAAAGATACTCAAAGGAAGACCAAAGGCATGAAGTCAAACTCAAAAGGATGTGCTGTGGCAGATGGGTGCAGAAGGCAGTACCTTTGGCGGCAATATTTGAAGCCACACTTATTTAAACACCGTGACAAAGAAATCCTTTCCCAGGTTGTTCCCTATCGCTGAGCTTCAGTGCAGTCAAAAGTCACCTAACACAACTGAGAAACAGGAAGTCTACCTAAACATGGTCCTTTTCCTCAAGAAATTAAAACGGAGCCACTATATGATCCAGGAATCTCACTTCTGGATAGACAGCCAACATAATGAGATGCAGAGTCCTGGGGAAATGTGTATCCTCCACACGCCCCTGTTCCGAAGATGCACCATAGCCAAGAGCTAAGAGGGAGCTCAAAGATCTGCAGATGACTAAAGAAAACATGGCAGATGCAACCAATAGGATTCATCCTTTGGGAGGAGGGGCCTCCCGTCACCTGCTACAACACAGAACAGCCCTAGGAAAGCCAGTCACCAAAAGATGGACATGAAGTGATCTCACTTATGTAGTCAAACTCATGTGAAGTAGAAGGGTGGTTAGAGGAACTGGGATGGGGAGAAGAACTATTAAAGGCATACGGTGTCATCATTTCTAAGAGATGAAATACTGCCGCTGACCTGTTAAAGACCCACAGCGGGCAGCCTTACCACTACTGAGCTGCACCCTTAAGGAACAGTTAAGGTGGTAAAGTTTATGTTGTCTTTTGACTACAATTCAAAAGCAATGTGTAAAGGAATGGCCTTTGCTCTCTAGGGCTGAATTCTTTTGCTGTCAAGATGACCCACATACTTGAGGAAGTGATAGGCCAGCCTGAGGCAACCGGTGAAGACAGCAGGGAGAAGGATAACACGGTGGGATGGGATGCTGGGGGAAAAAAATCTGCCAGAGATCTGAATTGACAAGCCAGGGTGAGGATGACCCGGCTGGGGAGAGACAAGCTCGCAAAGGGGAAAGGCGAGAGGCCAGGGCGGAGAGATGGGGGGGGGGCGCAGCACTGTCAATCCCTGGCCGTGAAAGTGGACGCTGCTTGGCAACAAGCCAAGGGCAGGGTCTCTGTGTAACTTGACCTGGCCTCTTCCTTCTCTTCTGCTGGATATGGGAGCATCAGGCCGGAAAGACAAATCGGAAAAAAAAGCAGTTCCCTCCAAAGGTAAGTGGAATTGAGTTGTAATTAAAGTAGGAATGTCCTCCTTAAGTTCACTGTTACTTACAATGACTTCCTGACTGTGGAGGATTTTTTAAAAACAGCAGTTAGGAGCACAACCCCCCATTCTGTTTTAAATCACTGTGCTTTGAACTCTTCATGTAAAGTTACAGCTAGAAAAATGAAGGTAACTATCATTGCATACAGTCTCTGCAAGCACAGAGACAGTACCCGGCCTCAGCACTGCCTTCGGTGGCTTGTTCGAATTCCTCTAACGGGAAGGTGAGCCTTGAAGGAAGTGTGAGAAGCCCACCCAGCTACAGCGCAAAACCTCCCTTTACTGACACCGACAGCAGAGACCGTGTCCTCTCAGTTTTCAGTGTTCTGCTGGGGTGGAGGCAGGGATTCAAAAAGTAGAAACAAAAGGCTTCACTTCCGAGAACCTCAGCATGGTTAAGGTTAGACACTTCTCAGACAACTTGACACGTACCTGAGATCCCTCCAAGTTGAATGTCTGTGCATTGTGACAGAGAAGCATGACATCTTTCTCCAGGTCACCCAGGCTCCGGTACTTATGATTACGAATTCTTTCCTGATGGGAATTTTGAACAAAACAGAAGAGGAATATGTAACTGTCCAGCCCAGGCTCCCCTCTCTCTTCATAGCATCCAGCCTTGTGGAGCAGGCGGGACTGCACAACCCCAAGGGGTGTCATCGAGCGAGACCACCCTCCCACCCGTGTTCCCAGGGCATGGGGAGGAAGGTGCACAGAATGGGAACTGAGTGGCAATGGAGGGAGATGAAGGTTCCCAACAACATGCAATGTATATAAGCAACGATCAGATAACACGAATGGAGAGGACCAAAGCCTTCCCTTCCCGACCTTTCCTGGGGCAAGCCGTGTGTAGGTCAGTGCTTAGCAACTGGGAGACTACTACCCCAGCCCCACCTAGAATCACTCCAGCGCAGCCATGCATCTCCTTTGTTTACTCAAAGAAGTACAGTGAACAGAGAGTATCTACCTTGATCTTTTTGAAATCCACTGGCTTCCTAATTAATTCATAGTATTCTGGTAACTCTTTCCTGGAAGGTAACTGAATGAAGACTTCACTGAGCTGTCGCCCTGAACTGCAGGATGGGGGAGACAAACAGAAACAAAGCAGATGAAGCACTCCTCAGGGAAGGGGTCATTTCAGAGACTATCAATAAAGCAATGGAGGCCCCACCAATACAGGCACGGTGGGGGGGCACTCTGTACATGGAGGAAACACCCACCACTGCACTGAAGGCTCCCCCCCCCCGTGCCGGCTTCAAACCACATGAAAGCACGGTTAGGTCCCCATTTCTGCCACACACACACACACACACACACACACACACACACACACACATACACACACACACACACGATGTGGCAAGTATTCTGTAAACTCCCCTGTCAGGAGATAATCTCTTTTCATCATGACAGAAATATGCAAAATAACTTATTGAGCCCCAAGCCTCATTTTAAATGAATAACAGAGCTGGTTAGAAGAAAGCACACTGACATGACTCCCATGTTCCTTTTGTCTTCAAATTCACTGTATATTTAGAAAATATGCTAAAATATACAGAGAGATGCAAATGCGAAGCTGTTGTGCGCTCCCACAGTCCTTTCTGTCTCATTCCTTTTACAGTGTTCGAATGCCATGAGTCCCTTCTATTATCCCTTGCCCGAGGAGCCCCTTCACGTCTCCTAAATGCACTTATGTGTATGGAGCAATTTGGCAATTTGGGGAAAAAAAAAACAACCAACTGAGAACAATCGCTAACATGCACAGTGCATGTTTCTAGCCTGTGCTGCGCCCTCCCCCCAGTGCATGGTGGTTTATTGAAAGCAGGTTTAGTAGAGAAATGCGTTAGCATTTTATCATTTGGAAGAACAGGCTGCAGAGCAACAAGGTTTTCACATCACTTAACGCTGGAAGTCAGGCACAGTTAAAGCTACAAAGAAGGATAATTGAGGTTCAAGATCCTAGTACCCGATTGGGCCTCCCTAAATCAATAACAGCTTATAATATATGGTCTACTCATTTTCCACAAAAATCTCGCTGCCCTTTTGACGGCATCTCCGGTTCCTTTGTGAAGCCAGAAACATCAAACGGTAATCATAAGCCCCGGGCATGTAAATTTTGGAAGGTGACTGCACCAGTGTTTGGGAATGCGCAGAGGCAGTGGCAAGGCACGGGTGACAATATGCTGCTTTAATCCACAGTCCCAGTTGTATAATTAAAAAATAATCATAATGACAGTTACCATAAAAGAGGCATGCGCAGTAACTCAAGTGGTTGCCTAGCAACCAGTGGGGGAAAAGCTGAAGTGCAAAGGGGCCTGCATAAATTAACCGACAATACTCAGTCAAAGGATGGGCAAGCTTTTCGGCCATAGCGGGTCACTGTTCTTCTTTTATTTTTAACGCATAGATGCCTCATGAATACAACATTGGGGACAAACACAAGAGGTTTGAAAACAAGACTATGGAATGCTAGGAAATTAGATTCTTGGATTTCTGTGGCAGGAACCAAGGTGTCCTCTTACTCCTCCATCCTGGCAGGCTGAGATACCTTTGCACAGCTATAATTTGCATCATAGTATATGGCACATTTTACAACCAATTCCAATGCAGGGACACAATTTTCCTACAGTTTTGAAATTTCTAAACTCATATTTTACCTGTTTTAAAAAGAATATCTGAATAGCACCAAAAAAAGTCTTTCTCCCTCTCCCCCCATTCTCTTTCTCACATACACATACACAGAGCACACACACACACACACACACACACACACACACACAAACACACACATATTCTAATTCTAAGTGTTTTCTTTAAAATTCACGTTCTTCAAAACCTGGCATCAATCTACATGCCAGACCTTTCTGTAGTCATGGCTTTAATACCTGAACCTCAGTGACATCTTCAGTGTCATATCCTACATTCCCAACATATGGTGTCATTTTTCTAGTGACAGATTACAAGCACATCTTTGCTCCGGACCCCCGTGATGGACAGACTCTGGATTTCACCTGTGCTCCTGTGAAGGGAGAATTAAACGCCAGGGACTAGACCACGGAGAGCACAAGGTCACAAAGGCCACCTGTGCCTGCCTTCTCTGTCCTGTCAAACCTGCAGATCCCAGGTTCACAAGAGAGACAAGTCCAGAGTCACCCGTGCTCAGAAGAGGAGACCTGAGCGTTCCCAGACTTGGTGTTGGTGCTATTAAATGTATCTTATCTTACTTAAAAAATAAAGCCCCACTGCACTAGACACTCCACCCTGCTTTTTCTGTCCCCTTCGCCCCCCGAAAAGAGAAGGAAGCCACCTTTCCAGCCACCAAGCTCCTCCCACCTTAGTCTGCTGACCAAGCCCTCCAGGGTGTGGTCTCATGCCCCAGCTGTTTTACTGACACCTTCTGAGCTCAGCAGAACAATTTCCTTCGGATCATCCTCATGGATGACTGGACGTTTCTTATATTTGGTGCTAGGTGGTGAGACATGGTCTACTCCAAAGCCCAAGGGCAGCCAAACTTATGGCAATCCTTCACCCCCTTCAAACACGTTGTGATCCTCCAACAATCAAGATGCATTGCTTCTCCGTAAACATGGGGACAGTCACTTTAATATTAATTGCATTTAACTCTCTGTACCACCCTTCCCAGAATTTTCTCCCCTTCCCACAGGATGCCAACATGTTCTATAATCCAATCTTCCCCGTCATCCTCTCCAGGGCAATGACTGCGTTGGTAGCCTAGGAGCAGGAGATCTAGGCTTGGGCAGTAGGGGCTCTCATCTGACCTGGAGAATGTTTAACTCTTAAGGACCTATAGAATGCACTGGGATAGCAGAACACTCGCTGAAGGACTGCAACAGTTAACACCTTCCCCGCAAAAAGTATAGTTTTAAACAAACAAAAAAGTGAAGTCACTTGGACTAATTATAGAACGGTTTGGAGAAGGTAGTCTGGTTCTGTTGAAGCCTTTATCCTAGCTTTCTTTATATTATTTTATACAATTTAAAGCCTAAGTATACATTATTGAAGTGTACTACTTCCTGTGGCCAAAGTGACGCCCCTTCCCTCAGTCCACAGACAGCTTTTTGACCCCCATTTTACACAGTGACCTAGCTCATACTAAGATGAGCGACTCTGCAAAGATACGGGGCTGGCGGGAGAAGAGAAAGATCTCCATGAACTTGGGGATTCCAGGGACAGGTTGCAAGCTCTTTCCTCTCGACCGGGGTGAATGGATGCGGGAAGATGATGGCTGTGTCACGTGCACAAAGAGAAGCATCACGCTCCACCCATAAGCGGGAACCTGCAAACCCTGCATGCAAGGTGCACATGCACACACTACTGAGGTTTGGAAGCCAGTTTTCCCCCATGACCTCTCCAACCCACCAGGTGACCTTTCCCCATCTAGTCTACTGACTCTAGATGGAGGCTGTACAGAATGCATCCCCAGCATAAACACCGGCTTCACCTCAGCTAGGTACTGCAGGACATATGCTTTAGACTGACTTCCTTAGAAATACCTTTCTTTAAAACAATGGTTGCTATATCTTCCAATGATGCCTTTCAAGTCCAAAGCAGTAAGTCTGATACTTTCTCCCCTCTTTATGATCCCCACCCCCAGACAACCTCATATACAGACTAAACCGGCCCAGATCACTGCGTAGCTGAGGCTGGCCTTGAACTTCCAATCCTCTGAAGTGCAAGGATTAAACTTCGTGCCTGGTTGGTTCCTGTAATATGAGGATCAAACCTGGGGCTATGAGCATGTAAGGCAAATACCCTAGCCTGTATTTTCTTCATCACCTGATGAAGCTGATCAGATGCCTTTAATGGTTGTGGAAAAAATATAACTATCTGAAGTCAAAATAAGTCTTGTTTATTTTAAGCAACAAAAGTAAAACTATGATTTACTTCATAAGAAAATGAAGTTATGCTTTAGAACACCCACTTGGGGTTGGGGGCATGGCATAGGGAAATTAATGCAGTCCTGAGGGTATCCTACATAGACATAATTTGGGAAGAAAACCTAGAAACTAGAATGGCATATTATAGCAGGAGGTGAGAAACATTGCTTTCTCCTCAGGTCAGATTCTCTTGGAGAAGCTTCAGAAACACTACTGATAAACTTCCTCAAGATCACAGCTGTTCCCCGCTTATCTAAGGGACCTCAGAATTCTGGCCAGGTAGGAAACCCAAGCCATGAGCACACCACAGTCCCTAGTGAGACCACTTGTCTGGGCCTCATGCTCACTGAGCCACGACTGACACCTGGCTCTGACCTCCCAGACTCTGGTGCCATACAATCAGTATGGGACATGCTTTTGTTTCTAGAAGGTGGGTGGTTAGCTGTTAGAACTGCCCTAGAGATCAAGGAAGAATACAGATACCACGTTCCTCAGTTATCAAGAAATAGGAGGCTGCCGTGGCAAAGAAGCCAAGCCCCGACTCAGCATTGCCACCCAGTCCAGGAAGAGTGACACTCTGATGCTGTTCGAATTAGTATTGCTTCCTCTGGGCTGAAACAAAGATAAAGATGGGGGTGGGGCAGAGAGATGACTCAACACTAAATGCACACAGCACCAAGCCTAATGATGTAGGTTCCACATCCAGACCCAAAGAGTAAGAGAAAGTCAATTCCCACAAGTTGTCTTGGTGTGGGAAGTCCTTCTGTCTATGTGTTGCTTTTATTGGTTAATGAATAAAGAAGCTGTTTTGGCCAGTGGCTTAGCAGAATAGAGCTAGGAGGGAAAACTAAAGCGAAGGCTGGGAGAAAGAAGGCGGAGTCAGAGAGATGTGAGCTGTCAGGTGGAACCTTGCCGGTAGGCCACGATCCTCGTGGTAAAATATAAAATAATGGAAATGGGTTAATTCTAGATGTCAGAGCTGGTCAGTAACAAGCTAGAGCTACTAGGGCAAGCAGTGATTTAATTAATACAGTTTCTGAGTGGTTATTTCGGGAATCTGGGCAGGTGGGACCAAGTAAGAGGCCTCCTACCACACTGGCCTTTGACTTCCACATATATGCCAGAGCATGCACACACATGAACATACAACACATGTGTAAAGGTAAAAAAGATTAAGATGTTTAAGATGGTCATCGTAGGGTAGCTTAAAATAACTTAAGTCAAGTAGCCCGGTGATGGGATACTAAGGAGTCTAAAGCTGGGCGATTTAAAAGAATAAGAGAAAGATTTTGTTTGTTTGTTATGGGATTGAAAAGCAAAACAAAACACCCAGGGGTTATAGACTTTTGAGTGTAGTCTGTCCTGAAAGTTTTGAGATCAGCATAGGAGAAAGAGATCAGAGTAAAGGGGCAGCTTTGTGCTCACAGTATCATTCTCTGCAACAAGATTTAGAATCCAGTGCAGCTCTGAACCAGGTCCCCCCCAGAGTGGGTCTCAATGCTTTGATCGGGGGCTGCCTTGTTCAACAATGCGCTGTAGGTCAAGAAGCCCATTTTATTTCCCCTAACAAAACGACGTGTGTGTGTCAGATGGCAAGCTTTTGATTTCTGTCAAATGGGCAGCAAGCTTCACTACTGATTCCTTCAAAGCTGACCAATAAAGCAAAGTAAATAAGCAGAATAATTAATTACATGACAACTTTACCTAAGATACTGCAATCGCCAAGAATCTATCGATCACACTTACAATGTCAACCACTGCCAGGGACACTTGGAAAAGGACATATGCTTGCAAGCATTTTCTTTCTTCATTTTATATTATTTTTTATATTTTTACCTTCAACTCCCAATCCTCCTGCATCATCTTCCCGGGTACTAGAATTCCAGGCATGGACTACCAAGTCTGGCTCTTCTATTTTCTTGGCAGGCATCTTGAGATATTTTTAGTAGATATACCACCTATCGCTTGACTTTTAGAAATACTAACACAGGCCATCTAGTTTCCTACACATTTTTTTTCTCACTTGACATTTCATAATAGCAAGAGAAGGTATGAATTCTCACCTCTCTCTGTCTGACGTGACAGCTAAATGGCCTGTCACCTCCCTAGCCTGCCAGCTCCCCATTGCCTTCACCATTTCCTCCTGGAAATCTGAGATATTGTCCTTTCAAAATATAAGGACAGACTGACTCTCATCTTCTGAGTATTCTGCCCTTTGCCTCTGACAATGTCTTTACTTCTGTATGGTAAACATGCTTCAAAGCTTTTCGTTGATTTGTGACACAAACCTTTTAATGAGTCTATTGAGCCCAGGGCTCAGATGCTGCTTGCTTTAAACGGGTGGGTGGTGGCAGTTCTCTGAGGGCCATTTCCTGCATTTGCCATTTTGGTAAATTCAGGAGTAAGACAGATCTGACCCATGAACCCAAAAAGGTTTATGCATATAAAAATCTATCTAATATCTGCTATCTTCAGTATCAATTCATTTTTTGATCAAAATGTCCACGGAATCGAATTTGAAGGCAGCATTATCCCCATAAAAGGATACAGTCTACTACTTCCAATGGGGGTTCTTTCCTCTTCCCGAGGGGTTATTCATGTAGCTGGAGCCTGAGAGGAAGAGAAGGCCTGGGGGCCAGAGCAATACTAGAAGCTAGGGGAGGCCTTCTGTCTTCATTTGCTTCCTGTTGCTGAGATAGAATTACTATGGCCAAAGGCAACTTGGGAAATCAGGGGTTTATTTCATCTTATACACACTCCTAGGGTCACACTCTGTTACTGACTGAGGGAAGCCAGGGCAGGAACCTAGAAGCAGGAACTGAGCCAGAGGCCATGGAGAAATGCTACTTAGTGGATTCTTCAGCCTGCTTTCTTTTTTGTTTTTGTTGCTGCCTTTTTGTTTCGTTTTGTTTGTCCTGCCTGCCCTGGAACTCGCTGGCCTCAAACTCACAGAGATCTGCCTGTCTCTGTTTCCTGGAGTGTGCTACCATTGCCCAGCTCAGCCTGCTTTCTTACACATTCCAGGGGAGGCACCACCTACAGGAGGCTGGACCCTCCCACATCAACATCAAACAAGAAACTATCCCACAGGCTTGCCTACAAAACCATCTTTTGGAGTCATTTTCTCAATCAAGGTTCCCTCTTCTTAGATGACCCTAGCTTGTGCCGGGTTTACAAGCAACAAAACAAAACAAACACAACCAGGAAACCTCCCATGCCTTAGAGAGCAGATGGACCAAGTGTCTTTGTCCACCCACCTTCTGTGTGTGAGTGTAACTCAGTGAATACTGTAAGGGTCATAGCAGCCTGCCCCAGCAACACCTACAGCAGCAGTATTTGTAATGAGGGTGAAGGAAGACACCAGAACCCACAGTTACCGGCATACACTCTAACTGACGTATTAGATCTCTAACCCAGCGTTGCTCAAAGAGTGTGCCACCGCACACCAACTTACAGGGCTATTGGCTATTACCAATGTTTCCTGGAAAGAGAGCTCACTGAAAAAAAAATGAGTTTGGGAAACACTGGGCTAAGGAAAATTAGGCTGTTGACGTTACAGCAATACCCTACCCCCACCCCAAGTCTATAGCTGGACTGGATATCCCTAGGGAGCTACAAGACCAGTACTGAAAGTCCTGCTCTGGGAGACATTTTCTCAGACTGAACATCAGGCTGGAACCTCACTAGCCAGTCTAGGAGACAAATTGTCAGCACGGTGTGAGGTCTAAAGTAGCTGACAGGGAATGAGAAACTTCTCAGCACCTAGAACTCGAATTCTGTCTAAATGCATCCACCTAGTCACGATGCTGTTTCATGGTAATTCTTCTGGAATCCAACGGAAGCCTGTAAGTGCAAAGATGCCTGGGCATGAGAGCCATTCTCGCAGCCTTTCTCCTCCATTTAAAGAAATATAGAAAGCCTAATGTCAAGGCTGCTAAAAATAGGTTTTGTCTAAAAGAATTTGTTGGCTGGTTCTGAAAGAGCAGTCAATACTAATGATATAATCACAACATCGAGGGCTGCTATCAGCCACGGAGATGACTTAAGTGTCCTGCTATGGAGTCTGTAGGGCTGAGCTACCACCCCCCAACATGTATGCAGAAACGTTTATTCATGCTGCCACATGTATAAACCCCATTTCCTTTCACCGCCATTCCTAGAGATGGCACAGGAAACACTCAGGTAACAGACCCAAGAGTTCTGAGGACCCCACCTCAGACTCGGTCTCCTGAAGTCTATCAGACATTCTGAGCATGTATTCTGTCATCTTCCTCCCCAGTGCACCCAGCAACACCCCTGTAACTCCTTCTAATCTCGTTCAGTACCTGTCTCACAATGCTATCAGAGTGCCAGCCCCAACACGAACGTGTGGCATGGCCTAGAATCCTCTCTTGGCTCTCCTTTTCTCATGGCCTAGTCAGTTCCCTCTGTGGGCAGCATCCATCCCACCAACCACAGCACACACCATACACTGGTCACTGCCTCCTCTCGGCAAGAACCCAGATGTATCCTCATCTGTCTCCTCAACATGGGACACCAGACAGTCAACCGCGAGGACACGGAAGCTGCCTCGGAGACCTGAGTTCTTGATGATCACTCTCAGGCTCCTCATTTTGGAGTTCACCGCCTTCCAGGTCTGCTCTGCTGCTTCCTATGGGGCTGGCTGTTCTTTCTTTGGACAGGGAAGTCTAGCTGTACACGGACACATGTCTCTAGAGGCAGTCTGCTTCCCCACATCTCCTTCCATAGCTGCTTATGCCCATGCTACTGGGTACTTTGGTTTGTACACTCTCATCCCTCATGCTCGCTCCAATCTAATCCCAGTGCCAACCACAAGCCAATGGAGACACTCCTCATCCCACCGTCCCTCCGCTTACTCTCACCAGAAGTCTGCACTATAGCAATCTATTTTACACCCACCCACCCCCATTTTCAATACTTACACAGAGACTGGTATGGAAATCGTTGGGATTTTGAACAGAAAGAAAGGATTTTTGAGCAACTGCTTTAAGAAGGGTTAATTTATCATAAAACAACTCCAGATGCCACACAATTCGCTCAGGCTTAGGGGACAAAGAAGCAGGGGGCAATATGGGAGGACACAAGCTCCAAAGACAAGACTCTTCCAACCTCTGGAAATGACCATTTAAATGTGTATTTAGTGAAAATGGATTTATCCAGGTCCTAACTGCATAAGGCTACAGTCTCTACCCTCAGAAAGCCCAGGCATGACATCAGAGGTTTGCAGTAGCCTTCAAAGTCATTAATCCTCTTTTTCATGGTAACATGACTGCTTTGATGGAGGAGAGGAGGAGGAGCAAAGGGAAAAGGGACTCAGACAAATGCCTACTCTGGGGTTGGGGGTGGGGCAGGTGTTTAACCTCCACTTTGCCATTTAGACTATAGGCTTCCTTTCTAGGTCCACACAAGTCACTTTATTATGTAAACAGCCCAATCTTACAGAGTCAGAGTTGTCAAGTCTGCCTGAATCCTTCCTTTCTCCTGATGATAGAGACAGAGCATTATTGGCCGTGCTCAGCAGGCACTGTGGTATGTGTGCTTTCTAGCATTGGACACCAACAATCTTGCTCAAGTTTCCTCTCTAAGGCCTCATTTTAAAAGGCCACAGATGGGGACCTGTTCATTCTGAAATACAGGCTACAACCTCAGTTCTCTTCTAGTTTCTAGATCAGATCCTGCATTGATTGGGTTAGGGTTGAGGGTGTAAGACAACATTACTGGATCATTTGACAACACTGTAGGACAGGAAGCAAAGCACTACAATGACAATTTCAACAAATCAGCTTGATCGAAAGGGAGGAAAATACCACACCCAACGCACTGATAACTCCTAACTGGGCATCCATCTCCCATCAACCAACACCATCGAAATCTAGCATCTTCAGGGAAAGAACACTTCTGATTTTCACCCAGCCGGGGCAGAGGCACATGAAAGTGAGAGAGACTGGCCAAGGAAGCTTAGGACTCAACACGATGGGACGCTCAAAGGTTACACACCCTGAAACCCAGCCCAGCATACACTCAGGAGTAAATACAAGAAACACCTGCTCCTTCAACCCCCATGCCAACTGCAATCAACTCCAGGATGCTCAGAAGTACGAGCATGCACCCAAGTTCATGTTACAGACATCAGGTCCCCTCGAGCGCTTGGAGTACTTGGCGAGAAGCTTCAACACCTGGGTAACACGGAATTACAAGGTCCATAGGACACACACCAGGATGAGGGGCAAATGGGGCAGAGGAGGCAGAGACCTACCTCTGAGGTGCTGCACGCTGGGCACGCCAGATGACTCCTGCCCGTTTTGTAAGGCATGCATGTACAGGTGGGCTCTTCCAGGTGAGCACACCGCACAACAGCCTCAAAAGCAGAGCAGGTATTTAAGGACATGTGTGCCTGCAACCCCATTCTGAGGAGAGGCAACTGGGGGCAGGGAAGCAGCGACTAGGTCAAGGGGTTCCCAAAGACCAAGTCTATGCATCAGCTTGCTTTGTGTACCGAAGGATACCTGTGTTTAGAGACATGGGAATACAAGGCAGGTCCTGACCTCTTTCCTTCTATTTCCAACTGAGAATTACAGGGCACCTTCTCCACGTTACACCTGCGGCAGAGTAAAAAGAACACTAGAGTCAGAAGACCTGTGTCCTCCTCCCAGCCCAGCTCCTTCCTCAGGCTGGGTGACCTGGAGCAATTAACCTGAGAGTCAGCCTGGTTGAGCTGATCATACAAAGTACCATTCTGCAATGATACACATTTCTCCAACATGATGGTGGTTGGGGCACAGCTTTCCAACATCTTAGGGCCCTTTCTGTGTCTCCCTGTTCCCCTGTTCCATTTCTATCCACACGTGGTGCCCCATTTGTAGTTCCCAAAACACTGGGGCATGAGAAGCCATGTTAGGGGTGTGTGGGTCTTGTCTGGCCTCTCATTTGTAGAATAGGGATCATACTTACCAAGACAACTCCTGACTATGAACTAGCTAGATAAGGAGGTCTTGTTCACAGTGCCCACCACAGGAACGGATTCCATGCAGCAGACTAGATTCTCGTCACAAAATAGACGCTCCTTTCCCAATTTCTTATTTTTAACAGATCACTGAATAAGCACTCTTGACTGAGAGTGGATTTGAACCACTTGCTGAGGGTTACCTGACAATTCTGAACACTAACACCTAGGTGACCTTCTGTGTGGGAGCAGAGGAAGGGTAATCGGGTGGGTGGGTAACGCCTTGGGAAGCCCTCCATCCCTCCATCCCATCCGGGTTATGCTCTAGAACAAACCAATCGTCTCCTGGGGCAGACCCAAGCCAGCCCACCTCTACACGACCACTGTTTGCTTCACCCACAGTAGGAGACAACTGGACAGGGTCGGCCAACACTAAATAGCGGAAATATGACAGTGTATGCAAAACTCCAAATATACAGCATTAACAGGGATGTCTGAAATCCAGGTGAGGACGGGGAGGGCCATGCTAGAAAACAAAGTTGTAAGGTTGCTGGGTTCACAACACAGAAACCTACTTTTCCAAAGTCTGAAATCTGGAGGCTCTTAAAAAACAGGAAGACATGGTTAGATACTGGCCTCAGAGAGAAGGCAGGACATCAAGAGATGAGAGGCTGGCCTCCCGCACGAGCGGCAGTCATTCCAGGGTCTCGGGGAGAAAGTGTGTGAAGATGCAGGAGGAGGCTTGCTTTGGGGACCCTGTGTGGGGAGGGAACTTTGTATCTGAGTGTTAGAGTGAGGTGTTTCCTATTTGGGACCGCCGGCTGGTGCCACTGACGTAGAAGCCAAAGTAGACCTGGTCTGCTCAGAAGGCCCAGCAGCAGAAGGAGAGGAAGAATGGGAAGGACAAACACCACGCCAGGCCTTTTATATAATATATTGTTAATAATTCAGGAAGAGTCAGGCTCGCATTCTACAAAAGGAGACCAACAGAGGCTGCAATCTAACAGAGGGGCCAGGTACTGAAAGAAGGAGATTCTAACAGAACAAATTCCAGTCCCTCTGATACAGGTCAGGAACTCGACTGGCTTGGGGAAAAACGCGAAGGCGCAGCCCACAGTGGATGCTAACTTGTGTCCAAGATTTGAACTTGTGGTTTGTATTTTTTTTTTATAAATATTTATTTATTATGTATACAATATTCTGCCTGTGTGTATGTCTGCAGACCTTACTACAGATGGTTGTGAGCCACCATGTGGTAGCCGGGAATTGAACTCAGGACCTTTAGAAGAGCAGGCAATGCTCTTAACCACTGAGCTATCTCTCCAGCCCTGTGGTTTGTATTTTAAAGTTTGTTTGGAAAGGCAGCAGGCAGCAAGCACTGTGGTGTGAGCCATCCTCTGGATAGATGCCTCCAAGCTGTTAGCAGAAGATTTCAAACCGGGGCACACCTCAGCCAACTTTTAAGGAGAACTCTGGGAGAGAAAACCCTGAAAGAAAGCAACAACTCTGAACAAGTGCCCAGCCCTTTTGGAAAACGGACTGGTTCTTTACAAACAGTGACTACAAAATATTTCCTAGTGTATGTAGGGATTAAACAAGGACAATTGTGATTGGGTTTAAAACAGGCCATAGCCTTTAAAAACTGTTACAATGTAAAGAAATACTGCCTGGTTTTTTGTTCGTGTTTTTTTTTTTTTTAAAAGAAAAGTGTCATTCTGATGACTGTTCCCCTCAAAAATCAAAAACAAACCTCAGTGTGCTCTGGGCTCTCGTGTATCTGCCTTCCTCTACTTCCCCGCCTACAGCAGCAGCACACACCTGTCTTCCCTGCGTGGGCAGAGCAGAGGCGGGAGAGGTACCTGAGATGAGGACCCTATGGCTAGACTGAGCAGTCCACCGCTGGAACTCAAAACAGTAAACTTCACCGTCAATCAATTTACCACTAAGGGCTTATTAAAATCAGAAGGGAGGGGGGAATACATGTCCAGGAAGGTAGGAGATACTTAGCTGCCACTCCTGCACTGTCTGGTAGCACTGTAGCCTCGAATTGGACTAGCCAAGCAGAATCTCCTGCCTTCCCCACTGCTTCATGCCATCATTAGAGTTGGACCTCAGGTCCACATCCTTTGCAGATGGCAGGTTTCATGGAATGTACCTTCAAGTCATGGTCATATCCAACAAAAGAGGTTTAAAAAAAAAATAAAATAAAAAATGAAAATTTTGTTTTAGGATTTTTGGGATTGGTTGGGTTGGTTTTTTGGTGATATTTTTGGTTAGGGTTTTTTTGTTTTTCGTTTTGTTTTGTTTGAGACAAGGTCTCATTATGTTGCCCGGCCTGGCCTCACTCTGGATGTCCTTGTGCCTCAGCCTCCTAGGTCCGGTTAACAAGTGTGTACACCATACACCACTGTTTCCAGATTCTTCAGGGATGAGAACACAGGTTTGAAAGCGAGGTATAAGAAAAATCAAGCAGAGGCTCCTCATAGGAGAGTTGATTTTTTTTCCTTTTTCCTTTAAAAAAAAGTATCAAGGTGCTTCAAATGAGTTCAAGTGACCAGCTGCAAACAAATTAGATCCTGAAAGAGTATAGATTGCTTCTGCTAACCATGTGTAGGAAACCGCAGACGGTGCGGATGGAGGCCAAGGTTGGAGAGCAGCAAACATCCCTGTTTTGAAATGAGAAATGAAACCCGAGACTGGAAGGCTTCATGTTGACCCTTGTTGAGAACTTAGACTAAATTACTCAGAGGCCAGGGGGCTACTTAGCAAAGATAAATAACATCATTAAGAACTAGCAGGGGGTGTTCTTTGAAAGAGCCAGGCAGGCTAACCTCATTTCACTTTTTCAGCAGCGTTTCCAGGTTGATAGATGGGAAAGGCTACAAACACGGTGTATCTGGTTGTAGTCTTTCCTGATAACCTTGAGAAGGGACAGATGAATGTGGGTGACTTGATAGGTTGGCCACGTGAGTTCAATGGCACTTGACCAACTTCAAGGATTACTGGTCAATATATTCACATCAACCCGCATCATGCCACAGAGACTTGTCCTGGTTCCTTTGCAAACATTTGAGCAATAGTTTATGTCACATCTTAGGCTTAACGAAAAATAAAACAAAATAAAAAAAAAATAAAACAAAAAAACAAAGCCTCAGGAAGACAAGCAGATACTTGTGTAAAGAACAAGAAACAAGCAACATTAACGATAAGAGTGAACACTGCAAGATGGAGTTGCACCGAGCTACTGAACTCAGTGTATAATGGCTGAGCAAGAGCACCGCTTATTTAGCTCAAGGCCAAACTTAGCAGCTATTGAGAAAAGACCTGCACGGTGTGTGTGTACGTGTCTAACGTCAGCAGGTTCTGTGTCAAGGATGCTGGAGAAAGCAAAGTAGCTCTTGAGCCATGTGCAGAGAACTCTGGTGTCCAGTATAAGCAAGCCAGCTACCCCACCCTCTCAGGGCACAGTGTGCAGGTACATGTTTCAGATGGGGCAACACAAAAGTAGAATGCGCCTAAGGAGGGATCTAAGTGTCACTCAAGGTATGTTTCTGCTTGAAGAATGTGGTTCTGGGCTGGATAGCCAGTTCAGAACCATTTTAAAAGGACATTTCATGAAACGTGTCTGGACGTAGTCTCTGAAAAGCTTGTAGAATAAATAGCGAAGATTCGGTGGGCAGGATTTAAACATGGCAAAGGACTACCCTATCTAAGTCGATCCTGCAGCGTCAAGAAGTTCCTCCTGAAATCGTGTCCCATGTGGGATCCATATCTGCAGGCTGGAGGACTCCGTCACCAGTGCTGCTGTATCCAAGTCACCAGAAACCAGACCAGGCAGAGGCAAAGCCCAGAACTTCAAGGCTGTCCCTAGGAACCTGCCATCCCGGTAACTGGAGGCTGTCTCCTGCGACTTGAAAGAGCTCTGTTAGGCCAGTCATCACCTTATTTTCCATGGTAACTCAGGGTAGAGGTGCAATGGAAGATGAATCCTTTCCAAAGAAACAGAGTGTCCCGGGTCAAACAGTATAGAAGGTGAGATGGGAGTTTTAAAGGCCTTCAAAACGAGCAGAAGACAAAGTATGCCCACCAAGCCAAAACAAAGCCTTTGGTACAACCTGATATAAAGGTTTTCTATTCGGGAGAAATAACCAGAGAGGAACCAGTACCCATGGCCTTGAACTACCTAATAGCCATCCATTCATGAGTCACAGAGCTGATGGCTCTTCGAGGTCACATTTTTTAACTGTCATGCTTTGAAATACAAAGCAATAAATAAACACTTAAATTATTATCGTAAGTCTTTGTGGAAATATCAAGCCACATCTGTCCCAGAATCATGCAAGTACTTTTAAAAAACCATTCTGGAGAGCTAATTAATTTTTCTTCTGTATCTCTTAAATAGAGATGGAGGTCTCGTGCAATATACTGCCCTGCTACATGGCTATCGGTACCCAAATGCTGGATGGGGGCATTAGACAGAATTTAGTGCCAGGGGCATTTTTTCTTTAGGTGGGCTGAATTACTGTATTAGTATCTGACTCTAATGCTGGAGAAACCTCAACACAGCAAGATGTACATTTTTTTTCCAGTAGGTTTTCTAAAATAAACCAAAAATATGACACTGTATCTAATTAAGGCCCTCCTAATTTGAGCGCCTCCTACTTGAGAACCAAATTTGGTAAGAGAAATACATAATATAAATAGAGTCCGTTGCTTTTTCTAGCGGATCACTGACATGAAATTTACACGGAACATGCAGTGGTGGAAATTTAGCATACGATCTCCAGAAAGTACCTAAAAATGCAGGAACGAACAAAATGAGTCTTAGGAGGGCACTTCTCAAGGAGAACTCAATAAGCAAATAAATAAAGCCAGGAAAAGAGGAACGGCCGTTAAATATCTGCATGCTGTAATATTTAGATAGCCTCTGCCTACAGTACAACTAGAGATATGCTCAGTAGTCAGTTCCGGTGAAACCACAGTTTCTGTTTCTGACACTAAAACCATGGAAACCAGTGTCAGCAAAGACACTTTCTTCTCTGGGCTCAGAGGTCCCTTCACCTGCTTGATTAACTATAAGCAGTCTGAAAGTTTGATTATTAATCACTAAACTATTCAAAGAATCTGGGGTTATACTAACTGCCCAGGACAACAATGCTAGAGGCTAGGGAAGGGATCATTCTGCTGTGTGCACAGGGAAACTGAGGATCAGGAAAGTTAAGAGCCTGCCAGCTAAGGGACACCAGAGTCAAGGTTTAAATGTAGGCAGCTAAGGCTCAAGGAGCTTGTTCTGTGAGCCCCCGAGCTCTGCCTCCCCACATTCAGGTTCCCATAGCTCTGTATGTGGGAATGGGCTCTGGGGAAGTCTGTTGTAGTCCTGTGTACCAGGGCGTTACAAAGGCAGCCAGCAGGCAAGGTCAACAACAGGCAACTCATACTCCATACTGGTGGTAGGGATGGCGACAGCTGAGATCACCTGTGAGCAGCAGGTGGCGAGAATAGTCATTTCTTCCCTCCTGCTGAGCTCCCCACTCCCGAAAATTGGACAGATGCTGGCAGATTTTTAAGTTTTTCCAAAGTGTGTGGGGGGGTTGGTTTTTCAAGAAACGAAGCATTATGAACCTGCCTCCCCGACAGCATAAAACCAAACCAAACAACCTGCTCACAGCATGAGTAGTGCTGACCCCACAGGCGATTAAAGACAAGGGCATCAACAGGCACTACTCAAAGGCCCAGCATTGAAATCCCCACAGAGGTCCTCCGTCCTTCTTAGTGTTCCAGCAGGCCCAGGTTAACTCAGGAAGCAATGTGACCACCAAAGGCCTGCCAGAGACCGGGACACATCTGGTCAGAGAAACAGATGTTAGACTCTCCTGACAGGATGGCGGAAGAAGGGAGAGGTCTGGGCAGCTCCCTTCTTAGCTGCAATTTCCTCACAGCAGAGGTCCATATGAGGTGTAAACCGGGCTGAACAGAAACTTCAGAGTTACCAATTCTTGGTTTGGACAAACAAACAATTCAAGTCTAACTCCAGATCACGAGTGGACATGGGGTCAAGTTTTGCTGCCTGGATTGCTAATGAGCATCATTGCATCAAGAAAATGCGGCTGCCCTTTGGGCCACTTCAGGATATGTATAAAAATGTCCACTTCTTCAAAAAGAATACACTGTAGTTGGCGCAAACACAGGAGCGCCAAGGCTTGATGAGTCAAGAGAGACAAGAAATTCTGACTTCAAAGGGACCTTTCTCCTCTGGTCCCCATCATGGTTTCAGAAAATGCCACAGAGTCGGAGAGGCCTGAGTGAAACTCCTGATGGAAAGTTTTTTCTTCTTCTTCTTCTTTTTCTTTTTCTTTTTCTTTTTTTGCTACTTAACCTTTCTAGCTACTTTTTCCTGACTACCTTGCAATACACCAAAGCTAGGAAGAAAAACCCAAATCACAATTCAGCCCTTCTTGGGCCGTTCAGCGGGTGCACAGAACAGGAGCGCCTGGTGGAAATGGATGGTCTCCGAGACCTGACTTCTATGACCATGCAATTTAGACAGCAGAGATGTCTGCTTCCAGCGGAAATAAGAGAGGGCTTTCGAAGGAAACTACCACTGCTTCAAAGGAAAGTCATAGCAAGTGACCCAAATCGACCAACTCCAGCGGAGCCAAACTGGTGAACTAGCACAGAGACGACAAACTGAGACAAAGACACCTCAGTATGCCAGTTTCCAAATAATTAAGTTCACTGTTTAAAGTGGCTTGCCTGTGTCCAGCACCGCCTCCTTATTGGTCACACCCAAGAAGTCCATGAAAAATGAGTGAATTTGCGGAAATACCATTCTGAGTACATATAGCGGTAATACAAGAGAGAAGACAGCTCCCAGAAATGCTCCAACCCCAGGCATTAGAAGGAGAGAAGTACAATAATTTTGTACAGGTATCTCCTTCTTCTTCTTTTTTTTTTGAACAGGACCTTTATTAATGTTAAAAGATTTACCTTAAATACACCAGCAATTCTTTTTTTTAAACGAGTTAATTTAAAAAAAAAAAACAAAACTTCATCCCATCACCTCAAGGCCTCTCTCAGCAAAGCCCCAGAAGAATCCATTCCCAAATTAGATTTCTTTACAAAGTCGTCTAATATCATTTCCCATCACCTTAAACAACACACCGCGAAAGTCATACAAAATACCACTAGTGGCCATTTCACAAGGTACAAGGCAACTTGCACCTTCAGGACAAAGCCGTAAACTGCAAATTAGAAAGAGCCCTGTAACCCAAGTGTGCATCTTCTTAATTCCTACCACTCATGGGCTTGGTGGAAGGGAAAGGGGCCACACACTCACCTGTCTTTGTAGTTTATCACAGTATCGATGATGGCGTTCATCTGCTTTGTTAGTTTTGGGGGATTTGGTGACAGTTTCTCAGCTGGAGGGCGGCCTCTTCTTTTCTTCGCTTTTTCCACATCTTCCTTCACAGGCTCTTTATCCACATTTCTTCGTCTTTTCCTCTTCTTCAGCCGTACTTCCTCTTCCATTTCTTCCAAATTGCCGTCTTCGATGGCCTGTGAAGCAGAAACGAAGGAGGAAAGAGATTCAAGTAAGGAAATAACCAAGACAAACCTACCCATACCTTTATGATACAAGAGGCATAGACACATGTATTTTGAATAATTAGAATACAATAAAAATCACTAAAGCTAAAAGTAACCAGTCGTCTATCAAGAAAGAGAGAGAGAGAGAGAGAGAGAGAGAGAACCACCACCATACTGAATAAAATACATTTTTCACCTAAGTCTATATTGTAAGGCCTAAATCATTAATTAAAAAAAAAATAAAGAATGGCAGATGTTAAAGTATCTCTACATTCAAGAGCTTGCAAATGACTGAATCCACATAAAATTTATCTCAATATAAGCAAAATACTCTAAAGGCGTCATTACTGTAAGGACAGTAATGATAAACAAAAACCAGGGGCACGTGAAGAAAATAAAATAATCCCCTAAGAATGTATCTCTGCAGTCACAAGAGCCCCGACCTTTAAGCTTTTACATCAATTTATTCATGATTCACAACATAAATCAACAATTCCATCCAGATTTTTGTTCTAACGTAGAAATTCGTAAACAAGGGAACAGAAGGGAAGTATGAAGCCACACTCCTTGGTAGACGCAATGAAATCACCCGATAGAGAAAACACACAACTCACAAACAGCAAAAACACTTTTCTCCAATTACCTGCAAACGCTTGCTTTAACCCAGAGCCAGCAGCACTAATACAGAGAGATAATAAAATAGCTATAAAAACAGCCAGGTGTGAAGGGACCTGTTCAAAAAAGGCTAAAAGATCCACGTGACAGGACCCACAAGTTCAAACTTTTGTTTTTCTCCTGGTAAGTCTCGAAACTTGTTAAGAAAAATTAAGAGAAAAAAAGGAAAAAAGACAAAAGGGGAAAAAAACAGACAAAAGAAAATCTGACCAAGGAAAAGAAATTTTCTCTAAAAAAAAAAACAAAAAAAATCTTAAAATGACACTTTGAGATTGCTTTCTCACACAAATAACTCGAGTTGCTGTCTGTGCCTCTGGCCTCTCGATATAGCCTCCAGGATGGAAATGCTAATCAACCCTCCCCTCGCTGACTCTAATCATAAGGCAATTACCTTCATTTCTCCACAGCACCAAACATGGCTAATATTTATGATCATGTGAGTATAACAATCAATATAAAGAGTGATTACAGCTCAGACATAATTTCTTTCACTTATGTACAATGCCTCCTGAAAAAAGAAAGGTTTTGTGAAGAAAACCTGGTACAGAACACAAAACAACCTGGCATGTTAAAAACGCCAGTGGGATAAAAAAAAAATGTTTCCAATGCACTCTCCAATGTGCTAATCCATAGAAACAACATGCACACAGACAGAATCCTAAGGGACAGCCTGAGCCAGGCCTTAATAATCAAAAGACATTTTCCATCACGATTCTACAGTGTTCAGATAACCACTATGAAGGAGGCGAGACCTGATGAGTTATGAAGAAAAAGGAGAAAGAAAGAAAAAAAAAACGCTCCCCATTATTTCATTAATATTCATTTGCCTAAAAGCAGGACACCCACTATACAGCTAAACACACTGCAGCTAAGCAAAGAGAAAAGAAAGAAATTGTCCCGCATATCTTGGAGGCTGAACATGCTAATCATAAATACAGCATGCAAGCCTGTCAACAGTTAATGGTACTGCTCTCCTCCAGCACCCAGCTGCACACAGAAATACGGAGAACACCGGCTTTTGATGTGTTACACACCTACACATGCCTGGGATGTAGTTTCTACTGAATCTTCAAGACGGCAACGAAAAAGGATATTTACCTTACCACTATCAGCAGGCCGGCTATCGGAAATCACAGTTAGTGGGGATAAAATTAACAAGCCAGCAAAGCAGCGAGCTGCTAGTCTCTTCATCAGCTGATCAGGAAAAAAAAGAGAGCTGGGAAAGGCTATGTTTTCATATACAAGTAATTTTATTTTACTGAAAATTTAATACTGGAAGGATTGTGGACACTCAAATCTGCTGTTTCATTCTACCTACGACCAGGCCCCAAGCCTTCCTCCTCCAGCCTGCTTTAATATTGACAACTACTTATCATATTGTTCCCCCCTTATTATTCCAGGCGGCAGAATTAGAGATTTTAGCTCAGGTGGTTTCTGATTCTTGCTTGCATTTTAACAATTAAGCCAATAAGAAAACAAATGAATATTCAAATGTATTTTAAAAGATTAAAGCAAGATATGCTTTTTGTTGTATTTTATGCTTCCTCTTAGTCGGTTTTTTTTTTCCTTTTTTTTTTTTCAGAAAAGATCTGCTGCGGCTTTGGAGCAGTCTAAAACGATTTTTAACACAGGAGAAAAACACCCCCCCCCAACTAGATACATGTAAGTAAGAGCGAGGTGCATGGTCTCAGGTTCCTGTATTTTAATACAGTGTTATTTTTCTCTGTAAAAAAAAAATCCTGAATAGCTGTGACACTTTACTTTCGGTTTTCAGATTGCAAAAATTTTTCATTGTTTTTCTTTTCAGTGGAATCCGTGCGGAGGGGGGAAGTGCTGAAAAGAGTATTTCTACTCTAACCCCCCCCTTAATTCTGGAAAAGGGGGAACAAAGCTTAAGCTTGTGATATTTGGACTTTAAAATCTCTACGTCTGTGAGTACCTAAGAAGGGAAAAACAAATTAAATTGCAAACAGAACTAGTCAAACAAATTTTTATTACAGCTGCTAATACTGCGGATTCTTATTAAATTTAGGTTCTGGAGTTAACAGGAGAACACACAAAGTACTGACCATTATTCCCCTTAAATTAAGGTTTTTATGCAGGAATGCAGAGAGCTACAAAAATCTTCCCTCCTCCCCAAAGACCCGGAACACATCTCTATGCAGGGTTCAGGTTCTGTGGTTTCCATGGGGCTTTTTCTAATGGAAATCAATTCCCTCCATATTTCCCAATGCTTCTCGTACTTCAAGAGTTAGACTTAAGATTTCTCCTGCATGTAAGGGAAATTATGGGGGCTTCTCTGCTTTAAAAAAAAATACTATTTGTTAAGCTAGCTCAACGGACAACTTAGCTGGGGAGGGGGGCGGTATCAAAAAAGAAAAAAAAGGAAGAAAAGAAACCAAACAAAAACAAAACAAAAAACTTGCTACACAATGCTAAAAGTATTACCCCCAGAAAGAATTCCCTTCCAAACCTTTTACCAGCACAATAATGAAATAAATCACAGGAGCAAACCCCCAGTTTCCGACTGGTGACGTGTTGCGCAAGAGTGCGAGCCCTAATTCAACATACAGACGGCTCCCATGCTGAACTGCCTCTAGATTTAATGAAGTGAATAGGAAGGAAGTCGGGGGAAAAAAAGTGTACAAATAAGAAATTAACACTTTCCTTCCCTACCTAAATGGTGAGGCACAACTACAGGGAAGTTTGGTGAGGTACCTCTTTCCTTAAAGGCACACTGCACTCATTTGGCTCCGGATGTCACGAAAGAACCCCATATGGTGCTCAAAAGGCCCAGCCAAGTTAAAAGAGTTAAGCATACTTCAGTCTGCGGGTGCCT
>JAQHUG010000021.1:7683438-7712519 GCA_028555095.1 Dicrostonyx torquatus
GAGGAGAAACAGACACAGAGAGAAACAAGACATACATACACACAGAAAGAGACAGAGACAAGACACACACACAGGGAGGAAGGGAGGGAGGGAGAGAGGGAGGAGGGGAGATACAGAGAAACAAAACACACATACGCGGGGGGGGGGAAGAGCCTCTGCATTAAAGAAAGGATGCGAAGAAAAACTACAAAATACTAAACAGCAGTGTTTATGGGGACAACTCACATCTCCAAAGCTGTGGGTAAAATCCTGAGAGGCTAAATCAGGTTCCTTCAGCCCCAAGACCCTGACCACTAGGAACACAGACATGATCCCCAAACCCAAAGAGTAATGCTAACAACGAAAATGTAGAATTTTCAAGAGAATTTACAGTTCCATCGGGAGGCATGTTCTTATAATATGAAATAGTAACAAGAAAACTGTCTTTTCTGTCAGAGTGTAAGAGCGGGCAGGTGGTAGATCTCCAGACCTAGGACCTAGATCAACAGCTAAGGTTTCAATTATTATCATCTCCAAAAGCAAAGACTTAAGAAAGGTGTACATAAAACTTCATACCCTCCAGGGAAATCCTCCAGACACAAAAGGACAAATACCACAAGCTGCCACTCACAGGACAGGAGCTCAGGGATCACCTGGGCTGTAGGGTTGGGGACCATAAAGGAGCCCTGGATTTGCAATGGACTTGATTTTACTGCTATGTGAATTTAAAATGGTGAGAAACAAATGCTCTGTATGTAATCTTACTAAAAGAAACGGTTTTAAAAAGCCGAATCGTCTACATATGGAGAAGAATCCCAACAACTGCAGGCCCATGCGTGTTGCCACCGCCTCGGCACAAAGCGCACACTACAGGGACGTTTTTGGCGCTTTCCCATGGAGCTCACATCTTTCAGTACTCTAACAGGTGGCACGTTCAGTCTTGTCCTGCCCAACAACTATAAACTCTCTCAAGAAGCCCTACCTATCCGGTTACCTCCAACCATTGTTACTGAGGAAATGCCCACCGATGTAAGAAAATATCCACACAGAGAGCGTACCTCTTTTCAGATTGTCTGTTTGCTAACAAATGCCTCACATTGTCGAGAGATGGATTAATCTGAAGCCTAAGGAGCTCACAAAACAGGATTCCCACCCACATGATGGTACAATGGAGACTGTGACCTGGCGGATGGATGGCACATTCGTCCAATGGACAGACCCCCAGTTACTGAAGGAAGACAGGTATGGGCATGGAGCCCACGTTGGTCTCGAACTGCCTCAGCCTCCAGAGTGCTGGGATTAAAGGCATACGACCATTTGCTTATGGTCGTATTATTCGCATTTGTTCTCAGACAACTTGAAAGTCAACTGTACTAGCAGCTCTCCCTGAACTGGACTTAAATGCTGGCCCTAGACCTGGATGGGAAGCAAGCAGTCTTGGCATACTGCCTTTTCTGATACAGTGAGTTTTCTAAGTGAACCAAGGCATTCCCTGGGCCGCGGTGGCATAGGAAGCCATTTAAAGAGCTGGGACGGACACGAGGTAAGAAAGAGAGCTGAGGTATGTAGGTACATCATTTCAACGTGGAACTGAAAACAGGAAAATTAGTATAGGAAGAGGAAAAGTTATCCCAAGCCACGAAATCCACGAAGAACCCATTCACAGGCAGGGTATGGTGACACACACTTGTGATCTCAGAACCCTGGGAGGCTGATCACAAGTTTAAGGCTACCCTGTGCTACACACCATGACACCTCCTCATCCCCCCATTTCATCCCACCCCTACTTTTGAGCAGTTTGAGGCTCAATGTTCTACTCAGGGATAACCTTCTATAGACAGAAGCTTCCAAAATGCCTGACCCCAAGGACCCCACCAAACACACAAGACCATTGAGTCTGAACTTATAGCCAGGCACATGCAGTATCCCAACTTATGGGGGCAGAACAAAAGAATCAGAGAATCTGTCACCCTGAGAGATCCTTAGAGGAACAATGGGCAACAAGAAATGCTATTCAACTTTAGTGTCCCAGTACCTCTTAACCAGCCACTACCAAGTCACACCTTGCTGAGACCTTTGCCCATTTTTCCTCTGAGCTCTCCAGGAAGGCCTAGGTCATCTCTAGTTCAAGGGAACACCAAGAGGGATGAGCAGGTTTTCTTTGGTGTAACAGGTCATCGCTTACTGAGGGTATCTCTCGTTAACACCGACAGGGAAAGTGCATTGATTAAGATTGTAACCTCACTTGGAGATCACCCGGGAAAGATACACAAAGACACCTTCACAAATGTGAGGCTTACGCCAAACCATCTCTACCAGGTGTCTCTGGGGTGGGCTGGTCCAGGAGTTACTGAGTCCTGATCCAGGGTCACATTTTACTCCCACATGACAAGTTCTCCGGTTGAGGCACTCAGTCATTGTGGATGAAAGCATTAAAGTAACGAGCCTGTGCTAAGAATGGGGCACTTGTTCTGCTTGAATCAGATGCAAAGAATGCTCATGAATAGCCCAATAAGGAGGGAGGAGAACACACACATAAAACAACAGCAGACATCAAAGTGTAGTAGTCCAAGGCTCTCTGAGAGAGGAAAGCCCCAGCCTCAACCCCAGTAAATCTTAAGTTATAGCAGCGCCACTAAGGCTCTTTTTATTTTTATGTTTGGATTTGTATTAGTTCTTTGAGGAATTCCCTCAATGTGTTTTGAAAGCATACACCTCTTTCCCCAACTTGGAAGAGGTTCTTCTACAATCTTTATGTCATTATAATTTTCCGTCAGTAAATCAACTAACCTCTGCACTTTTGCCTGAATACCAAATTGTCTTGGAATTATTATCACTGTGGTCTTCCATCTAGAGGAAAATGCTCAATTTTTAGTCACAAGTAGCTTCCTGTTCCTAGTGCAATTTAAATGGGAAAAAAAATAATGCTTTGATGTCTTTACTGGGATTTTACAGCAGTCGGTCTATTTCTAGATGGGGTGTGTGGTACCTCCACACAGGTCCAGGACTCCTGCAAGCTTCACTGTGCTGCTGGTATCTCAGTCCTAACACAACCACTTTCACATTCGGAGTTACTTCTTGTTTCTTCACTCTGTACTTTCACCGTTAGTATCTAATCCTCTCTTTTGACGATGTTGGTAAACAACCACATGGGTCTATGACTGGGAGACAAGGAGGCAACGTCCTTGTAGGCTTCATATGTGCCAATGGCCAATTAGACATAGACAAATCAGCAGCAGCTTTGAAAAGAGTAATGAGCCCCAAACTGAGGCTCAATTCACATTCATCGTGAATTAAAGCTGAAAGGCTGGCAACATCTGTACGTTATACACAACAATTCATAAGTGCTACACCCATGGTCATTTGTTCTAAAATCCATCAATTGGGGTCTTAATTCCCAATACCTCAGAATGTGGCTGCATTTGGAGACAGGACCTTTGGAGGGGTAATTAAGATAAAATGAGCAAGATGAAGTATATAAGTGAGCTCTGATCTCATAGGACTGCATCTCCAAGACAGAAAGGGGCTCAGAAGAAACCAAAGATGCCACACCTTGATATAACATGGTTAGTCTCCAGAGCTGCGAGAAGTGCCAATGATTGTTTAAATTATAGTCTGTGGTATGTTGTCATGGCTAACTAATACAGTATGGCAACTGAAATATACTATTGGAAAGTTGTGTTTAATTGTGCCACAGTGATGGCAATATGTAACTACTGGCACAAAGCAAGTCACGTGTGTGCACATCCCTTTGAGGAAGTGATGACAATCTTTGTCTTTCAGGTCATTCGTTAAGCTAAGTGGAATGGCTTGCATAGTCCATGCCTGGGCGGTCATGTCCTAAGGTGGACAGCTTCTCCCTGTCCCTGTCTCACCCGAAGATCTCTCGTTTTCAGAGTGTCCTGGAGATTTCTAAATAACATAAATAAGAGACTGGATGCTGCAGGTGTTAAAGAATACATCCATGGGAGGAGAAGCTGAATGGGGTGGCACCCATGAAAACATGATTAAATAGAGGACTGCAAGGTTCAGAGCACATACAGAGCAAAGGAGAGGAGCTGGTCCCAGGAGGACTGGAATTCCTTATATACAAGACATGATAAAAACATGTTCATACACACAAAGAGACACACAAACACCTATTCACATATTATTGGGGCTCCTGGACAAGGAAAATTATAGGTCCCACACTTTTTAGACACACAGATAAACACCAATTCACATATTACTGGGGCTCCTGGAAAAGTAAGATTATAGGTCCCACACTTCTTACTCAGTATATTGAGATAATCTACTTACAACATATTAAAATAATCAATTACTCATATATACATATAAAGCAAACAAAACTTGATCTCTAGTAAAGTTTAAATTTCATCTATAATTCTGAAGTACAAAGAAATAAGAGTCTGAATCAAATATGACTAGGTCTTGCTAAGAAAAACACAACCCTTGAAACTTGTATGGCCTTGCTAAAAAACACATGACCCTTGAACCCTGTATGGCCTCTGCTCCTTGTTGGTTCTCTAATCCTCAGCAGAACTAGTAAGTGGGCTTGCTATTAATCTATAGTAGAAGTCAAGATGGGGAGAATGAGGTAGCAGATAAGACACCCAAAGCAACATTAACTAAAGTTTACTAAAAAAAAAAAAACAAAAAAAAAAAAACTAAAATCAACACTCAGTGACTGGCAAAGACAAACAAACATACAGACTGGCTCTAAACACATAGAGCAAATAGCCCCTAAAACACATTTCAGAAATGGGCGATCTAGAGTTTTTTGAGGGTACACACCTATCCATCAGTGATTCTGAAGACAAGGGCCTGAGACACTGACCTCTGAGGATCCTGTCCCAGCAGAGATTGTCTTGCCAGTCTTTCGGACTCAATCCACAGACACATTCTCGGTGTTCCCAAATGTGCTGACACCAGAACCGCAGAAATTAATGAAATGTAATTGTGGAAAGCAGTGAGGTTCCCGGGCTGGCAAGAGGGGGAAATAGTTTGCCTCGAAGGCTGATGGCCTAAGATCTCCTTGGGATCCCACATGAAGATAGGAGGAGAGAACTAACTCCACAAAATCGTTCCCTGACCTCTGCGCACAAGCCATGGCACATATGCACCCCATACATCATACATAAATATAACAGTAATGAATAAAGAAATTGTAAGATTCTCATTTCTAAGAAAGGTGAACACACACTCAAAGATTTCCAAAGAAGTGTGTTTCTTTTAAGAGTAACATCAGCACTGGATCAGGCGAGGCTCAACCGTTGTAATTTGGGAAGAGTCTGTATTCAGTAAGCTTTGTTAGCGTCAGTTTCTCACTTGCTCTAAAAACACCCAAGCTGGGAATTCTAAGCAACACATTAGGCTATTTTCCTGCAGGGAAGACCACAGAGTGTTCTAGTCAGCAGGCCCGAAGGGGACCTCAGCCTCCCTGGGAACAACATGGCAGGAGGATGCTCCTGAGTTTCTAACTTAATGCTTCACATGCAACAGTCCATCTGTGACCCCCCTGCTGGGCCTCATTCATCTATTCTCTCAGCTTCCCAGGTGCTTGCTCTGACTGTGTACTTAGGAAGATCCCTTTGCTCCTTCAGGGATAAAGAAAGGGGTCACATTACCCTGCCTGCTGTTTGCCATTTGGTCCTATTTTTCTTCTTTTTAGAATGCTATCATAAGACCTGACACATACACACTATGCTTGCTGACGCCCAAGGCTAAGAATCTAAACAGGTATGGGGCACATTCCATTTGCCAGGTCCTAAGTCTATTTCACCTTCTTCTGCCCTACTTCTGTTCCTCTCCTCCGGTCGGCTTATCAAGTCCAAACTCATATGCCTCCAAACCAAAGAGTCGGGATTACCCAATCTCATATGTCATCGTCCCTCCATGCCCTGCACCGTAGTTGCCCTCTCAGAAGTCCTATGCCTAAATCCTATCCTCCAAGTCAATAGCGCCAGCCTGTGTGAAAACTGGGAGGTTATTATCATGAAGGCAGAGACTCTGTGGTGGCTAGAATTAGTGTTCTTAGAACAAAGGCTCCAGTGTGCACCCTGGACCCTCCTACCACAAGAGCACACCTATGAACAAGAGGCAGAACCACCACACAGCATCTTCTGTGACTTTAAGAAGGTTCTTTTAGCCTCCAGAGCTTTGAGAACTAGACTGTTATTATACATAGCATACACAGCTTGAGGTATTTCAGCATAGGAGTCTATAGTAAGACACCAGCAATGGAAATATTCTTCATGCAACAGGAACACAAAATCCAATGTCTTCCAATAATAGGCTGTATTCATTCCCAACTTGGAGATTCCTTCTCTCACCTGGAATGCTGGTCCTAACCCCCGTCCCTGGGCACATAGTATCCAGTGTCTATGCTGTAGCTATTGCAAATGCTAAGTCAGAAACACAAGGCTTCCATCTTCTCACATACAGTGCTGATATCGTGCCACCTTCCCGTACTGCTAAATTTCTGTTACTGCACTAATGAGTCCACTTTCTGAAAACACAGTGCACTCAGGAGGCCACAGGGTTTTTTCTTCTCAAAGGTTCCCAGTTCCCATATCTGTCTCCTCTAGCCTTTTCTTATTTTGATCCCCATTCACACCGTTCCTTCATAGTGCCCCTTCCTGTACTGCCAGTCTCGTGTTCCCCTGCTTCATCTAACCAAAGTTTTCCAACCTTACCTGCAAATTCTCTGAGTTTTTCTCTGGCTCTCTCCCCCCATTTCTATACATGTTTCTCTGGCTCTCTCTGTCATGGACTATAAACGTTCAGGCATATATGGCTAGCGGCTCGGAGACCAGGACAGACACCATTAAGAAATCCACGTCCTCCCTCAGTCCTCAGGGAGGCTCTTACTGATCCTTGAGAGCTTGCTGTCAAAGAAGCCCCTGAGTAGCCTAGACACAAATCCATAATTTTCAATATATGGGTGTCTTTTAACCAGCCACTAATTAATGAAGGTGTCTGAGCATATTCCCCAATTCTTAGGATGGATGGATATAGATAGATAGATAGATAGATAGATAGATAGATAGATAGATAGATAGATAGATAGATAGAAAGAAAGAAAGAATAAATCTCCTAAGGAGATCCAGTTTACCCAAAATCTGTGTCACCTGTATTTCTTCTTGGAGCTACCAATTGGAATTTCTACATCCTACCCAGCACCCGAAATTAATTTTATCATTTTCTCATCAGCCAAGCAAGTATTTGTCTTTGTGGATTTTTCTGACTCACCCATGGGAGCATCACACCCTCCACTATCCAGCCTAGAGTCTTCTCTATCCTACCAGTCACTCCATAGGTTGTCTCTTAAATGACACCAGACCTTTCCTCTGTGGTGTCTTTGCTCTGAAAAATGGTCTCTGTTTTGAGTGAATGGGTCATTCTCACTTCCCTCCTTTTAATAAACGCGCCTTGACATTGCAAACAGTTCTGGCTCTGCCTAAGAGGGTGCGCACATCCATTCTCCCAACTAAAGCATGCTTTGGGGCTGAATTCTTCCTGCAGACCAGAAGAAAACCCACAGTCTTTGGTTAAGCAGAGCTTCCAGGGGCTGACCCATCCTAGCTCTTCCTCTCCACTTGTCTGCATAAAACAATCTGTGTTTCCAAATACAGGATCACAGCCTAGAGGAATCACGTCTTTTCAAGCCTCCATGGGCTTCTGTGAGCCCAGGATCCTACCCCAAATCCTTCTTTACTATCCAAATCATGTGCAGTTCTCAAGGGCTAAAATACCATTATCTCTGTGTGTGACCAGTGCCACCTAGACCCTCCCTCGACAATACTTTCAGGACATAAGCAATCTCATTAAGTTGGTTTAATTCTGGTTATAGATAGTTTATTTTGTTTTGAAATCCAGGCTGAATCTCTTATCAGAAAAAACCTTTTTAAAAAATTTCTTTATTTATATGGTTTATATATGTATCATTGCTTTATTCACATGTATTCCTGAATGACAGAAGAGAGTATCAGATCCCATTATAGATGGTCATGAGTCACCATGTGGTTATTGGGATTTGAACACAGGACCTCTGAAAGAACAACCAGTGCTCTTAACCACTGAGCCATCTCTTCAGCCATGACAAAAAACTTTTTAAAGAGTTGTTTTATCAAAGCATCCTCCACCAGCTAAGATTGACGCCTTGCTTACCATCCTGTTGAATTAAGTCTTTGTTTATTCCTATGCTTTCTTGCAACAAGGACTTGCCAAGGAATGACATTTTAGCACCAGGCTTCAGTGACTAATTCAAAGGCCTCACAGCACATGATGAACTAAAACAAGCCAGATAAACAGGACAAGAGAGTGCCCAGGTGTTGCAGGATCATCTTTTTGTACACTGTGAAGATGTGTCTGTCTGTCCTCACCCGCCTAAAGCACCTTCTGATTGGTTAAATAAAGAGCAGAATGATCAATAATTAGGCAGAAGAGGATAGGTGGGACTTCCCGGCAGAGGCAGGAACTCTGGGAAAAACCTGAGAGGTGGGGATTTGCCAGCAAAACGAGGAGGAAGTCGGACATATGGTACTGAGGAGAGGTAATGAGTCACATGGCAGAACGTACATTGATATGAGCAGGTTAATTTAAGTTGTAAGAGCTAGTTAGGAACAAAGCCTAAGTAAGGCCAAGCTTTCATAATCAGTAAGAATTCTCCACGTCATTATTCAGGAGCTGGCAATCCAAAGAAAGACCTGTGTAGCAAGATTTCTTGTTGAACTATCTTTGGATGGCCACCCCACCAATAATGACCCAGATACTTCTCATTCATTATGAAAGGTTGGCCTTAGTTTAGACTTTCCCTCAACTAGCTCTTATAACTTAATTAACCCATATTTTTTAAATCTACATTCTGCCACGTGGCTCGGTTACTTCTTCTCAGTACAACATGCTAGACTTGTTCCGAGTCTGCTGGTGAAATCACACACCTCGATTCCCCCTCCCAGTTTCTCTCTGCCCAAAAATCCCCTATTCTCTCCTGCCTAGCTGTTGGCCACTTAGCTCTTAATTAAACCAATCAGAAAGTACCTTAGGCAGAGACACATCTTCACAGTATAAACAAATATTTCACGACAGACCCCTTACACCCATGGTTATAACTTACTCTGCTGCCACCCATCCCAATTAGAAACCAACAAGGATAAACTCACCAGCTCTGTAACATAAGGGAGGGAAAAGGCATTTTGAAGGGAGCACAGGCACCCTGTAAGAAACTAGAGCCCTAGTCGGGGCAGGAAGAAAAGTCATTTTTCCAGTGTAGAAAGGCATGCCATTGCACATCCTCCAGTGGCCCTAGACGCAAAAGTAGTCTGCTGGCACCAAGAGTCTCCTGGCTAATGCCACCAACAGGCTGAGGCTTGATGGGCATCTCAGGTGGAGCCGACTGGGGCTACAGCCAAGTGTGGAGCCTCACAAGAGCTTGAGAACAGCCTGGATGCAATGCCACCCAAATGGGCTTTTAATAGGATTTCCCCTTGGCTCTTTCTCCAGTACACACAAAGGTCAGCGAGATGATACTCTCTTTCTTCTGCTTTTCTGTATTTCACTCTTGTTTGTTTGTTTTTAAAGGTGGGGCCATGCTCAACTCTCTTACATAAACAGCACAGTATTCACACATAACCTAGGCACACCTGCTCAGCCTAAAACCAGGGTCAGTCAGCCTAATCACTTTTTGATGCAAATGCTATGTAAATGGCTGTTGTACCACATTATTTAGGGAACAATTGACAAATGTCTATATTCAATATAGATTTTTTTAAAAAAGCATTTTGATCTATGATTGTTTGATTCTGAGGATGTGGACTCTAAATGTCAGGGTTGCCTGTACCATGACACTAAAGCACTGAGTTCTGTTTTGTTTTCACATGAACACAAATGGATTTGATCTTAATAAGTTAGGTGACAACTTGATGTTTTCAATGAATACAATAGATCTACTTAACATCTTTAACATCAGACAAGGAAACTGAGTCACTAGGTGGTGATCCAGCTGTCTGACCCACATTCTCCCACTAGACCATCAGAAGCCACCGCAGCGTAGAAGAGTAACTAGCAGTCTCCAGGGGATCAATTTTTAAAATAGTCTTTGTAAAAAGATTCTATAAGATTCAAATGCAAGATAATCTTGAAAAACAAAAAAACAAGTATCACACATGTTAGAAATGGGATTTCTCTGCTCTTTAGTGTTTCATAGTAAGAGCTGGTTGCTACTTTTCTGTTTATTTCCTAAATATCCGCTTGTCAGTCGAGGAGTCGTGGGAGGCTTTCTTCAAGCCATCCCTTGGGTTGGGAAGAATACCCAACACCACGGACGTGAATGTATGTGGCAGTCATTTTATAACATTAGTAGAACAAACTTAACCATGTCAAATTAATGCTGTTACTCAGTGGGAGAGCTTTTTGTACTAACCATTTCTTAAGAAAACAGGTCCTCTTAGCTGATCCCTTTGCCAGTCCATCAGAGGCTCTGCATATGTGTGCACCCACTGTGTACTGGGAAACATTACTTTGTAGATGTATTTTCAATAAAGAAAATAGTTTTTTTTTTAAAAAAAAAGAAAGAAATGTGATTTCTGTGATGGACTCTGAACAGCATGGTGACCTCCAATATTCTATTTCAGCAAAAAAAAAAAAAGGCCATATAAAAATCAAGTTTTGCCTAAAGCAAAATGTCGTGATTCTGTCCACGGAGTTTCTTAATTTTGGCAATTCTTTCTCTAAAGGAAAAGAGGAAGAAAGCCATATAGAAAGTATCATGGTGTTGCTCTTTAAATCCACATACTCATACGTGACACTTGCACAGAATAAGAAGAAAAGCATCCAGTTCATTTAGTACTCAGTGTTTTTGAAGATAGCTGAGATTAATCCAGCTTTTGCCGAGGAGTTCAGGTTAGAAGGCAGCTGGTGGAGAATCCAGCAGGACTTCTGGGAAGTAGCTGGGTGGAAGCAATGATGGTACTTTCTATGTCTTTTTAAATAAACCTCACCCATGTTTTCTGAAAGGTTATTGGAGTTTTTGAAAAGTGTAAGGGCCCTTCAAAGTAACACGCCGTCAGTTTTCATAAAGTAGGAAATCTTTATGAAGGCACGGATCAGCAGGACCTCGCTGGAGAGACACCGGCAATGCCTGTCTACCTTGACTTGCATTAGTAGAAAGAAAACAGAGCATTCTACTGAGTTTGCTGAAAGGATAGGGGCTGCAGCCAAACCTCCTCTCCCGGCTCTCCCTGCTGCCTGCACCACATCCATTTACTCAGACTCTGAACAAGTGCCGCTCCAGCTTCTGGGATACACCCGGCTATCCCAGGAGCTCAGGACTGATGGGTGAGAACGGTAAGGTGTCCTTTCGGCAGTAGCAATGCCATGAAAACAATGTGAACTTTGCCAGTAGGCCACAAGCCTTGTAGTAAAATATAAAATAATGAGCAGTCAGGAACAAACAAGTGGCCTCCCCCAAAAATAAAAGTAGTACCGAACCTCTGGCAGAACTCGGACCTCTGGCAGAACTCACCATTTATGTTCTGAGGTCCCCAGGGGAAGTGGCCGCAGGAGGCAGCTGTTCTCATCCCATCCAGATACTCAGACACAGGGAAAATGGAGTCAACCTGCCCTGATTTACTCTCCCTTACCAAGGATGAAGGCTATTTATTGGTTTGTTTGGGTTGTGTGGGGCTTTGTTTGTTTTCTGTTTTGTTTTATTTGAGGCAGTCTCACTATGCTGCCTTAAGTGGGTTGGAACCTGATATATAGACAAGGCTGGCTTCAAACTCAGGCATCTGCCCATCTCTAAGGAGAAGGCTTCAGTTATCTCACCTTATTGATTTTAAATAAATAGATAGATACATGCATGTATGCATGCATACATACACATATGCATGCATGCATACATGCATGTATCTATCTATTTATTTTTTTTCTTTCTCTACAGGAGTAAATGGAATTTTTTCTTCATCTCAAGAGGATATGAACTTACCGGGTCTTCTTTTTACCTGTAGGACCAGGGCGATTTTCCACTGTTATTTTTGAAGACTGAGTTTGACTTGGAAGCTAACATTATTTCCTGATTTCTAACAATAAAATTCAAGACCAGAAATTCTAGACATTAAGGTTCAAAAAAAGAAATCAATCATTACCAGTTTCTCCTGCCTCTCAAGCTTTCCTATTTATTTTAGTTGGCCTCTGAGGACTGTTCCTTCTGTTGAATTTACCCTGCAGATTCTAACAGAAGGGAACATACTGGGGTCGAATGGCTGGTTAGACCAATCTGGCCAGTGGATATAAAATAAAATCAGTTGGAAGTTATTAAAATTCCTTTACTACTGTCAAATATTTCCCCCAAACAATTCGTGACTCTTAGCGCCACTAATTAGTTCAGGACTTCCATCCTAAAGCAGAACCTGGAATGTGCTCAAGCCTAAGTCTATTTTCTAGGGCCTTAGCTCTCCCTTGTGTATAAAAACGGAAATGCAGCTTGCTAGAAAATTCTGCCCCAGTAAATTGGATGACCTAATTTTAAAACTTAAATGTCATTAAAAAAGTAAAAGGTCAATCCTTTTAAGTCTTGTATCTTAAAAACAAAACAAAGGAGATTATTTAAAGCAACAAACAAAAGCGGGGAAATACAAAAAGTGTTATATATGTTACGCTTTAGATAAGGAGCCAAGAACTCTTACTGGCATAAGATAAAATATTTTTAGCGAAAAACTGCATTTCCCAGAATCACAGATGTTCTCAGCCAAAATATAGCTGAGAGATTCCAGGCTGTCTCTGATCTGGGGCGGCTCATACTTCATCCAGCCCAAACAGAGATGGTATCTTGTTTCAAATACTTCCAGAAAGAAGAGCCCACAGCCTACCTCTTCATACCTGTGAAATTTTATTATGTCTGATGTATTTGAGCAGAATTCCAAATATGTAATTTGAAGTCCCCAACCACTTAGCTTTGTCTTGTCTTTTTTTTTTTTTTAAGTTTTTCAAGATGAGGTTTCCCTCTGTAGCCCTGGCTGTCCTGGAACCTGCTCTGTAGACCAGGCTTGCCTTGAACTCATAGAGTCGCTTGCCTCTGAGTGCTGGGATTAAAGGCATGCACCACCACCCACCCTGCTTTGTGTATGCATTTTTTTCTGGTACTTTATGATTGGAATCTTCAAGGACCCGTCTGTCTGCCTTCTCCCGTCTAGAGTTTGGCACCGCGGCAGCCGAGCCTGTGCTGATCAGCCAAATACAGGGATCTCTCCAGTCTGTATATGCACGCTGGCATCCCACGGCTTTTAAAATGCCAAAGTAGGGTCCATGGAGAGGCTTACATCTGATTTCCTGATTATGCCCCACTGTTATCACCCTCAAGAGTCCTTCATTTTCTTTCATTTATATCAGGTTCTGAAAAAAGAAACCCCTCACAGTCCTCTTCATGGGCAGCAGATGTGATCATGGGGAGCTCCATATGGGTAAAAAAAAATCCTGAGAAATTCACACTCTCATCTGGGAGCAGAGTTATCAGGAGAGAGGAAGGATGTGGGTGAGCGTCCTTTGCTCCCAGAAGCTCCTTTTGACACGGCATGGCTTCTGACGATACCTGTGTTACTGACCAGCCTCATCGCTACCACCTCACAAAGTTCCTATCAGGGCCTAAATACTCAGCGCATCCTTACAAAACTAAGGGCATTTCCCTTCAGTGCCGGGAACCTGCGCAGACAACTTCATCCCCACAGCAAACAGAAGACACCCTCAGGAAGTGCATAGGGATACTAAGCAAGTTAAGTGGAACTTTCCTTCTCTTCCCCCCCGCAATTTAACTTTTTATTGATTCTTTATGGATTTCACAAAGGATTTTGTCTGCTTCCTCCAACCCCCAGAGCTGAGGATCAAATCTTGCATTTGCTGGTCAAGCAAATCTGAGCTAAATCTACAACCAGTTAAATGGGACTTCTTAAAATTATTAATTAATTTTACATCCCAGCCAGTTTCCCTTTCCTCCTCTCCTCCTAGTTCCTCCCTCACCCCTCTCTGTTCCCATCTCCTAATCCACTCCTCTTTTTTTTTTTTTTTTTTTTTTAGTTTAGAAAAGGGTAGGTCTCCTGTGAGTATCAACCAAATATGGCAAATCACCTTGCAGTAAGACTAAGCACCTCCCTATGTATTAAGGTGGGGCAAGGTGATCCAATATGAGGAGTAGGGCCCCAAAAGTTAGCAAGATCAGAGACAGCCCCTGTTACCACTGTCAGGAATCCCACAAAAGAACCAAGCTATACAACTTGGTTGTATATGCAGAGTGCCTAGGTCAGTCCCATGTAGGCTCCCTGGTTGTCGGTTCCAGTCTCAGTGAGCCACGGTGAGCCCAGGTTCTGTGAGTTTTCTTTTGGTGTCTTTCATCCCTCTGGCTTCTACAATCCTTTCTCCTCCTCTTCTGCAGGATTTCCTGAACTCAGCCTAATGTTTGGCTGCATCTGTTTCCACCAGTTGCTGGATGAAGCCTCTCTGCTGACAGTTGAGCTGTGCACCAATCTGGCCACAGGAGATGGTCAGTTCAGGCTGTGTATCTGCTATTGCTGGGAGTCTTAGCTGGGATCACCCTTGTAGATAACCTGGGAGACTGTCTTGTGCCAGGGTGGGTGGGAGAACAGAGGGAGAGAACATTGAAAGGGACTGCTGGAAAGGGAGCATTTCTGGGTCAGGTAAAAGTGGGACTTTTCAAGACCACCTTTTCAAGACATCAGAGCCACTGTGTGACAAAGGTATGCGCTCCAAATTTGTTGTCTCCACCCGGCTGTAATTACAGATTACATAGAGCGCATAATCTACACCACATCCCAATTATCTCCAAGTGCTGTGGGGCAAAAAATCACTCAACTCAGTAATTAAACAAATTCCAGGTTATCACTAAGCATTTTAAGGAAGGGAAGCATTTTGAAGTTGGCAGGAAGACCAAAGGGACCGGAAGAGCAGAGCAAAGCCTTCCAGAAATCACCGTTAGCTCACCCTTTAGCTTTGTTTTGCAGTAACCCCAACTTGACCAAGTCCCGGACCTCAAGAGCAACACCTGCGTTACAACACTAGAAACATATTAGGTAGAGCACACAGGGCTGAAGTCAAAGAAAAAGCCCTGGCCTACCCGATGTCTCATCACCAGTCTCTGCCAATATTGCAAACAGAATGCCTGCTCTCATTCATAAGATACATTTTTTTTTAATTTTCCAAGAAATTAGCAAGATGTCAATTATATCATGAGCAAAACTGGCACATGCAAGTTTACTGTCTAACGCGGCACTGTTAACACCTTGGGTATACCCCGAAGAAGCTTCCAAATATTGTTAGAATAATGTCTTCTTCGGGGGACGGCATGAGACAGGGTTTCTCTGTAGCTTTGGGGCCTGTCCTGGAAATTGCTCTATAGACAAAGCTGGCCTCGAACTCACAGAGCTCCTCCTGCTTCTGCTACCCTAGTGCAGGATTAAAGCTGTGTGCTACCACCGCCTGGCTAGGCTATTTTTTAAGTCACATGAATATGCCTTTGCACACATTTGAGATGGGCCATCCCCTGTGCAAGAAGGAGAGCCATTGTCTTAAATAAATAGATAAGGTCAGTGCTCAGAAGCAGACCAGCAGTAGGAGGCCATCAGCGGACAAGGCTTCTCCAGGAGAGAGAGGCTGTTGGCTATCAGGTGAGGCAGGCCTGCTGAGAAATAGCTAGTGTGAGCTGCTGGCCTTTTAAAAGACATGCCTTCAAATTGGTTCTGCTTTTTTACTTCAGCTAAGGCTCATACTGTCTGAAGGTGCCTAGATGGGGACATGTGTCTGAACCCTTGGTCCACAGTTGATGGGGAATTCGGAACCTTTGAGACATAGAGCCTAGTTGGCTGATGTAGGCTACCAGAGCCTCAAGTTTCAAGGATATTCCCATCTCTGCCCTGCTTGAGCTCTCTGCTTCCGAACTGCCACAGGATGCGGCCATCTGCAAGCCCCAGCTGTTACAGCTGAGCTCAACCCTGCAGTCACTTCCTCCTGAGGGCTGAGCAAAAAACAAAAAAAAAAACAAAAAAAAAACAAAAAAACAAAAACAAAAAACCCTCTCCTCCCTTAAGCTGTTTCTGTCAGATGTTTTGTGACATCATCAACAACAAAAAGTTACTCCTATCGGTCCTTTGAGAATCTGAGAAGGAGACAGCCCAAATCATCAAGTCATTTAATGTAGGTGACCTGGGGAAAAGTGTGCTCAGAGTAACACTAAACTCTCTATCTGTATGCCTCCTCTTTTCTTTTAAACATGTGGTGATTTTGATGACCCTGAACTGAACATGCTCTAGAATGTTCTCACCACCATTCATTTATCTGTACATGTAAATGACCTCAAACCTAGCATGCTTAGAAGTATTTGTGTCTCTATACATGGTGATGTCTACCCATATCAATAGATTTCTCTAATCAAAGCCACTGCTTTCTTTATTCAGAAGGTATTACTTTGAAAATTAACCCCAGTAGCTCACTGGTGCAGTGCTAAGCCCCTCCCCACTTCTTTGCCTCTTGGTTAGTTTATTCTCACATGGAAGCAAATCCTTTGTGTCCCATCACAGAATTTCTTCATTTCTGGAGGCCCACCTCAATCTGGAGATGGCGTGGTACATGGGGACTACTCAGAATTGCACTAGAGACCCAGGATGGAGAACTCTTGCCAGGAAGTTGCTGTGTGAGAGGAAGGCAAGGCGGAGAGCCTTCTTTCATGGAGGGAAAACAGGCAGAGGGGCAGAAGACAGGCCTGAAGACAGAACTACCTGCTGAACAATACTCTTGCTCATTTTTACCCCTAGGTTCCTAGCATGGAGTGTCTATACCCTGGGGATTTCCAAGTGACAGGAACATCTTTACTATGTTAATGAGGTGATTTCTGGTGGGCTTTGGTGTTAGGGTTGGCCACAGAAGATCAACAATGTGACTAGAGTGTTGGAACCTTGGCCTATTTGTTAGCTGGTTTTTCCATGCTGGACAGATACCAGAAATAAATAGTTAAAAGGATGAAAGGCTTATTCTGACTTGCAGTGTCAAAGATTTCAGATCACGGTCATTTGGCTGTTGTTTCTAGGCCAGCAATCTGGTGGAAGGGTATGGTACAGCACAGTTGCTTGTCTTATGTCAACCAGGAAGCAGAGGGTGAGACAGAAAGATGCTGAGGACAGGGCATATCTTGTTGACTGTCTTCCTCTGGTCAGACCTTAGGTACCACCAGCTCCCAATAATGCCATTATATAAATCCATCAATGGATTAATACACCAGTGAAATAACAGACCTCATGATACAATGGCCTCTCAAAGGATGGCTCCACCAGCTGAGTAACAAGTCTTCAGTACATAGACTTGTGGAGGGATATATCATACACAAACATAACACTTAGCCTCATCTCCAGAGAAACCAAAGAGCTACGAGACTGAGGTCAGTCAACTGGGCAATGGTTTCATCAATCATGTCCACTTAATGAAGCTCTAATAGACACTGTGATGGCTATTCTTGGTTGTAAACTTAACTATGTCTGGAATGAACTATAATCCAGAAATTGAGAGCACACTTGTGACCCCAATCTTGAGGCAGGAAGACAACATGCCTCTGATCCAGACCTCGAGGTGAGATGACAAACGTCTTTAATTCAGGCCTTGAGGCTGGAAGGCACACGTTTGATCTGGGCCATACTGTAAGGACAGTGGAAGAAGGAAGGGTTCTTTGTTCGCCTGCTTGCCCTGGCCTTGTCAGCACACACATCCCTTCACTGGCATCGGAGTGTACCTCTTCAGGATTCTAGCACACACAGAAGAACAGCTGAGACACTCAGCCTCTTGGGACTGAGCAGCTACTAGATTCTTGAACTTTCCATTCACAACTAGTCATTGTTGGACTGCAGCCTCTAAGTCAGTCCAGTAAATTCACACACATGCACACACATATGGAGAGAGAGAGACAGAGAGACAGAGATTCAAGCCATAAGTTCTGTGACTCTACAGAACCCTGATTAATACATACATCCTGACTGCTGAAGGTCAGTGGACTTCCTGTTTGAGGTACCCACTGATGCAGTGGGAGACTGAGGTACCTTGAATATATGTATAAAGGTGAGGGGAACCTGCCTCTCTTCCTTTGATTCACATACACCATCATTAAACTAGAGCTGCAGGGGTATTATTCTGAGTTCTGCAAGCCACTCTAGTAAGGAGCTCACAGAAACCACTGAGCCAATCAGGAAAAGGCATGGGGAGGGGGAACCAATCTCTCAGAGGTAACTTGGCAACTGTTAAGGAAGGGGCAAGTTTTGATGTATCTCACATATTCATTCCAACATGGTGCTCAAGAAGCAGCCAGGATACAAAAGAGCTAAGAGTCTTTGAGACTAAAGAAACCAAAGACTTAATGAAATATTAGAACACACAACAGCTTTGGCTGGAGTTGGTGGGCCAGGATGCCAGATATCAAGAGTACTGGTCATCAAAGTCTCCAACAGCATCAGAAGGGACTAGATATACATCAAGGCTTCCTGGGATAACAATATCCCATCAGCCTTGTACCGACTCTCACAGAAACTTATTGGTGGGAAGAATCAAGATGCATGGCACCAAGGTCATTGTTAAACAACAGACGCCATCTTGGGAAGGAGGATATGATGGCTGTCCCAAGTTTAGCCCATTGGGTAAAGGGACCACTACCAAAGATAAAATTAGCCCAAGACTGGGAAATTGCCTACTGCTGAAAACATTTCAGCTTCAATGGAAACGGATTTTTAAATCAACTTAAAATACATTATTTTTTTTTAAAAAAAGCTGTATTTGAAATTGTGATTCTCATTTAAAACATTATGAATTAAGAAGAAATGTTTTTGTTTTTGATCCTCCAACTAAACCGACTCTCTCCAGGATTCTGTTGGAATTTTTGGCATATTCCAATTATAGAATAAAACCTGTTTGCGATGAAACCATATTTGTCAGAAAAGCAGGAGTATCATTTACATTTATCCTGAGGATACTGAGCTGACTGCTGAGGTGTTCCAAAACTTTGCTTGCTCAGCTAGGCTCACAGCTGCAAATGTTACTTTGTCCCCAGGCATCTGGGGTGGCCACATGAAGGAGGCCCACAGAGAGGGATGTAAGTGGAGGTGTGTGGAGCAGGTGAGGACAAGCATGGGTCCCCACATGGCTACATCATGCCATTTCCCCCTCAGAGTCGGCCTCAGCTGGCAGGGGCTCCACCAGCCTGGCTACCTGAAGAATGCCATGGAGAACAAGGGCTCTCACCTAAAAACTGTCTGAAAAAAAGCCCGAGAAATGACCCTGGCTTACATTTTGGGTCTAGAACTTGTCTCTACACTCTACCGTAAAGTCTGCTTCACCGTGGAAACAGTGGTACTTAATTCACTGCATATGGAAGTCCTAAATTCTAACAAGGTACAGCTCTAGTCTCAGCTTACCAACCAGCTAGGAAATCAGACAGTGACCGAGGATGCTGGGAAACTGGGATGGTGCTGTGATGGAGGACAAACAAAGGAATGTGACAGCACACTGGGATGTGCAATTAGTGTTTATCTTCTGGAACAGCCCATGAATTGAACCGTCGTCCATGAATGAAGGATGAGGAAAGTTCAAAAGAGGAGGTCTGAGATGTACACGCCAGACTAAGCCTGAGCCCTACAACATTTTACCCATGGGGCTGTGGTGCGAAGACAGAAAACTCATTGTTCTGTTCTTCCCAGGGCACGGAAGCACGGCCAGGGAAGAACTATAGGGAAAGAGAATTTTGTCCAAAGGGAGGAAGAACCAATGATCAAGGCTGACCTTGAACTTCAGGGGCTCAGAAGACAACAAGACAGTGTGCTGCCTTTGAGGGACAGCCAGTTGTTTGGCATGGGGACTAGGGAGTGTGGGCTGGCATGGAAGGGCCGCAGCTCCACTCAGCCTCCTTCCAGCTCTGAGATTCTATACATCTTTTAGGCTTTAGTCCAGCAAGGCTTTATACAGTGTTGCCAGGAGAAAGAATGACTTTAGCCTTGTTGGAGCATATCTTACTCTGTATGTAGTACGTGCCCGTCTCTCTTTCAATGGCCAGCAATACACAGCATCTTTACAGCCCAGGCCCCTAAGAACCCCTTCAACTTCATTTGATAACACCAAACACTTACTAGCCTTTTATTAAACAGGGTTGCTCCCAGGTGAGTAACAACAAAGGACAGTAAGTATCCATTTTTTTCCCAAGATTTTAGGTCAAAGGGCCAGGAGTCTTTACTTAGTAGCAAGTAGACCACACATTATATGAAATCCAGCTTTCAAAAGGACTGCCAGTAAGATCTATTCCACTAAAGGTGGACTGAGCACAGCTTCAGCCCTCTGAATTGAGAGACTCTTGGATGACTTGACACAAGGCCAGGCACCTTACGGATAAACGTCATCATTATCAGTTTCCACAGAGGAATTAGCTCTTTGCATCAGACGAGTTTTGAAATGCACCTGTGATGGAGAAAACAGGAGTCTGCTGCACACACCCCAAATGCTCTCCAAGCACCACTGGGAAGCCAGTAACGCTCACCTTCTAAGACCATGGCTCATTTCCACAACCCCTCACTAAGTTGCTCTACACGTGGGGTATACTGAGGGACAGGGCAAAGGGCAAGACACTATCCTGACACAAAGGCATCCCAATATTCGTGCTGTCATTCTTATATGTAACTCACTATGATCATAAAAAAAATTCGGCTATAATCTCAACCAATAAATAGAGTTTTTTTTGCCTATCGCATCCGGAGATTATTCATGTCAAAAAAAAAAATCGATTTTACAATGTGGGCCTAGATTAGGATTCTTTCATCTCCTGTAGTAACACTCCAAGTGATTAATACATTGCTTAAATAAAGAGAAAGAAAATCTAATTTTCCTGAGGTCAGAAATGAATATTAAAGAAAACTTAACATTACAGGATGGGTCTTAATTATACAACTTCAACCTTAACAGCCAAACAAAGGGAATTCAGAGAGCTGTATTCTGAGGCTACCCTAATCATTGACTAGGTCCACACACAAGTTATATTTATTTATGTGCAACTGTCCAATCATAAATATGAGTGATGCCTTCTTAGAGTCACGCTGCAGAATCCCACAGACAACATCTTTTGGAAGCTCAGGTCACATCCCTGTCATTACACAACACCCTGAGAGAATCATCCCTCACATGATTCTCTCACACACCTGCCTCAGATATCCAGTCTCAAAACCCTTCCCAGTTCCTCTCTACCCACCTATTCTCTCATGACCCAGGTCCTGGAATCCTTGGCTGTCAAAGTCTGGGAATTATGTTCCCCTTGAGAAATGGATGGTGCCTAACAGTGGCTTCTGTTCAGTTTGGTCTTTACCCAAACGCACATACTATTTCCAGCGCTTGCTTGCTGGCCCTGCTTGGAAAGCATGTCCCAGGCTGTTCTGCCTGTTAGGTACTATGTCTGCTCAAAAGAATAAAAATGATAGCTAAACCTTTGAGTGAAAGAACCCCACTGGCCGTGACATTCCCCACAGGGCTGCTATGAGCATGCTGATATTTCTGGGGTTCCAAACGAACACTGTGCGATTTTAGTCCCCAGTCAAAATGAGAAATTACCACTTCTGAAGAGAAAAAAAAATTCTCACAAACTTTAGAATACCATGTTTCCTCCACCATCATCAATTTGAGTCCAGGTATCATTGGGTATAAAACAGATAAATCACACCAAGCCGAGGTTGCACATACAAACACGTGAGGTAACCACTGAGTTAGTACTTTTATCTAAATTGTAACCCACATTCTCTGGTCTTCAATTTCTTCATCAAAACCAAACAGTACAAAGGACCTTCCATATCTAAATGTGCCGTAACCATGAAATCACACAGCTAGAAAACAATGTCGCCCTGAACTCTCTGTACAAGCCATGCAGAATTAAATCCACGACTAAAGACCATGAAATAAGGGGGAACAATTAAAAACATCTCTAAAGCCCCCTTGTCCATTTTGAGAAAGTGAGGCATGGCCAGACAATTGACCGTAAAACATTAATGACTCTCACAACCCTAATAATCCTGACTTCTTATGGCCAATTCTCCTCTAGCAAAAAAAGAATGCTCCACTCTATTCTTCCCCTAAGCACTGCCTGGAAACACAGAATTATCACTGCACCACTAAGATGACCTTCAGTGTTCAGGCCACCAGACCTGCCACCAGCAACTCTGCCACAGCAAAGAATTCCAGCCAAGTCACAGAAACACTCCAGGCGTTGAGTGAGTGAGTTTAAAAAGCCACACCTACCCGGAGCCACTGCTTCTCGGTGAGGGCGTCGCTGTAGTCCACATCCCGACGCTGGCGAGAACCTCTACCAAATATCTTCTCCTCCTCTTCTTCACAGGTAAGCCTCTCCACTTCGGCATCATCCTTAATAATCCAGGAAGGCAGCTCATCTTCCTCCATCAGGCGAGGCTTGCGCTTTGGATTTCTGGCATCCTCCCTCCTCCGGTCCATGTCCATGCGCTGGGGACAGGGATAAAAGTGTCACCAGGGGAAGAGGACTCTGTGGGACAGAACTTAAGGTCTTCAGAAGTTGTCTTCCACTGCAGACGTGTGCCTCTATGTCCCTTCTATCCTAGGTGGCCCACTCTAGTTCAAACTTAAAGCAGTATCTACATAAATGATTGCAACATGTAAAATCTTTTTCTCTATACCCATCACTTGAATTTATTTTCACATTATAGAAAATACCCTCTTTAAGGACTCCTTTTGAACTTAAAAATGTGAGCCCTGGGCCTGTAAGATGCCTCAGTAAGGATGGGTCGTGGTGGCGCACACCTTTAATTCTAGCACTCCAGGGGCAGAGAAAGGTGGATCTCCGTGAGTTTGAGGACAGCCTGATCTATCAAGCGAGTTCCAGTACAGGCTCCAAAGCTACAGAGAAACCCTGTCTCGAAAACAACAACAACAAAAAACAGAAAAACAAAACACAAAAGCAGACAAACAGAAAAAGAGGCCTCTGTGAGTAAAGGCACTTGCTGCCAAGCTGACAACCCAAGTTCTGCCTGACAGAAGGAGAGGATCAATCCCAGCAAGCTGTCCTTTGACCTCCACATGTGCTGTGACATCCACATGCCACATGCAAAATAAATAAATGGGGAATAAAGTTTAAGTGTGAGCCCTACCTGTATAATTCATTCCTTCCACCAAACAAATGAACTCTCTGATCAGATGATCATATAAAGAAAAAAAAAAGTCTACTAGGGATACTGACCTTGAGCTGGAGGGTTTGCAATCTTAATTGAACAGGGAGAAACATTTAGGGGGAGGGTATGAGTGACCCAGGTACCACCCACCTTTACATGTCGAGGAGTCATAGATGTTATCATATATATATATGAAAAAAAAAAATATATATATATAGTCATAGATGCTGTCACCAGTGCATCCGTTTCTCAGTACACAGCTGGAGGGGAGGGGGTAGGAAAGGAACATACTCCTCAATTCTTCCCTGTTTAAAAAGTTTAGCTCTTAGGAAGACCTTATACCAGCCACCACCTCCAAGTCAGTCTCTTCTCAACTGGCCAAGATACAAGGCCTTCGGAAGCCTGTGCCCCAACCTCCTACTTTCTCCTTAGAAATCCTGTCTCACTCAAAGGAAGTGATGTGCCCCCGGCCCCCAGACATGGCTTTAAGTCCAGCAGAGCAATCTGGTATGTGTAAAGAACGCAGCATTGCTTCCCCTCTCCAGATGCTAGTTACATATACACAGACCATCCCCACAATGAAATAAGTCATTAATCGTTGATTATCCTCCCGCTCTCTCTTCCTCTGCTTCTACCATATGGAAACAAGGAGTCAATAAAACGATTTTTTTTTCTTAAAAGGTGAAACTGATAGAACGTGAAGGAAATATTTCCTACCTGAACTCAAATGTGACTTAAATTAAGAATCAAAGCTCCTTGAACTATGCCTCAACATTTCTGGAAAACATTCTGTCTGCAGGACGGGGTGAGCTTGGGGCATGGTGGCATTCCAGGGGTAGAGAAATGTGGCTGCCCTGCTCTCTCCTGCTGTACTTACTTAACTGGTGATGCTAGACTTAATCCAGCCATCTAATGCCCGGCTCAGAAACAGATCTACCAACGGAAGCTTGGCAACAAGCAAAAAGAGGCTTTCTTTTAAGGCAGGACCTAGACAGGGGTTGCATGAGGCAACCTCCTAAGAGCTATCAGGTAACTAGGAAGGATAAAATCTGCCCATGACCTACCCTGTGACAAACTGTTGCCACTTCAAGCACTACCTAGACAATTCCCGATTCCTAGACCGGAGCTTGTAACACGACCATAGTAGGTCCACAATTGGAGAGTAAGTCTTTTTTTATTTTAATAAAAATAAGCCATGCATGTGATTTTTTTTAAAAGAGAAAGGCAGATTCAATTAAATATGATAAGCTTCAAGCCCTAATGATTGTGTTTCTCTCTACACAGTTTATTGCATGATGCCTTTGTAACGTCTTAAGTTAGCACTGGATAAAAAGACTAACTTTTGATTGAATTACTATCTGGATATATTTGCCTTGTTATAAACCTGAACATTTACAACTATTTTTAGCCTTTGTGGCAAATACAACCTTTAAAAACCTAATGTTAATATACTGGCTCAAGATACATATCTGAAGCATGTTGTGAATAAATAAGATATTTAGGTAAAACTCACAGGTTATCCGTTCAAAAGGTGAGTTATTGGTATCTTGGTTTTAGAAGGAGAAAGCAATACCACTGTTTAGAAGAAAGATTATTACTTTAAGGATACTTATTTGTTTACAGTATCTATACATTAAAATAGTAAGGCTATATGAATGTGATGCACAGAAATAATTCTTGGTAATAAATAATTCTTAATAATAAATAAAGACTTTAGATCTATGAGCTCCAGAGACTTAGCCAGCTTACATTCCATTCTTGTTTCTCACTGAACTCTTTAATCAGAGTAACTGACGTGGATTCCAGTTTTATTTCCTGCCCCCTGGTGGAGGTGCTAATGAATAGCCAAGTGGTCAAAGGCAGCCAGAGAGTTAAGTTTTGAAAATTAAACCAAACAAATCCCAGTATGGCTCTGCTCCCCCAAAGAGACGCTAACACTTAAGAAATGGGCTTGAGAGCTCACAGAGTTAAGGCCCCTACAAAAGCACGTTCGTCCCTTAGGCAGCCCGGACTGTTAGAAGCCTGCTCTTCCCGGGACACACACTCATTCCCGAGTCAAAGGAAGACCCGGTCTCATTTCTGTCTGAGGCTTTCAATTTTTACAAAAGTCCAGCCTCAAGGAAGGGAAGAGAGGTGCCATTTCTCCCTGATCTCAGGGTCACTAAGGACTGGCTATCTCTGAGCCAAATCTAATCTGGGAGTCACTGTGAGGGACACACACCTCTTACCTCAAGGCTCCCCAGTCACCCACATCTTAAACAAGTTTGTCAAGGGTGGATGTTTATTTCTGGTGGGCACCCTCATCTATCTCCCTATCTAAAAGTGTAACCTACAGACGTGAGGGGTGGCAGCAGAATGCCATCCACTGCCCTGTCTCTCTGAAATGGCTTCACCTAAGTAGGGAAGAAACACATTTCCTAAGCCAGGAGTTATTGCTATGGCTGCCTGCATTTTTTCTGAGAGTTAATGGTCTTTTATTGTGAATCATTATGTGCGGGCACAATCTGTGTTTTCTAGACAAAAGCCATCCAAACAAGCAAACAAAAAACCCCACAAAAATGAACACAAGCATCCAACTCAGCCTTAGCTCTGTTCTCAACCCCTTCTAAGCTAAAAAAAGCAGAGATTGCAAACCCATTGGGTCATATTTGGCTTAGTACTGTTTGCTTTGGCCTGCAATATTAAAGAATAATATTAGTGAAATTCCTGCATTTAGTTGCACACTTTAATGCTGAGACTGTGTCTAACAGTGTGAATTCCTAGCTTCTCTTCGAAACTTGTAATTTCTGGCTCACCGGGTCTCACATCTTATAGTCCCAGCACCAGTAATAGAATCTTTCTCACACCCCTCCTTCTCCATGAGTCTCGCTCATGTAGGGTGCATTATCCAAGACCTCAGGGCTTTCCAACTGGTGCCTCTGATCAGGGTACGCCAGGGTTCCCTACACCACAGCTGTGGGGCACACTCATTCCTTCCACAGTCAGGCTAGATGCCCGCGATGAAGATTAAAATGACCAAGTAATGGAGAGCACCTTACACCCCACCATCTGGATCTGTCCTGCCAGCCAGACCACTCAATAATCTAGTATGTGACTACTGCGTACCCAGGACTGTCCTGGGCATTTAAGACAGAGTGTAAAAACCCAAAGAAAGTGGTACCCACTGTTCTGCAGCTGCTGAGCACCACCCCACCCCCCGACAGATGGGGCTTGTTCCACAACCACCGCGGCATGTGGGACGCCTCACACGTAAATCAAAGTCAAGGTTTAGGGAACTTCTAAAATGCTGCATACAACAGTACTTCACATGTAAAGCCACGGACAATAGATCCTAAAATACCAAGCACATTTTGCTCTTTGAACCAAGGCCATATCTTACAATCACATGCCCCAAAGTCGCTTTTGCCTATGTATTCTCTGCAACAGTGTTAGACAAGTGTTAGTTAAGGGTCGCTGCTGTTCACCTGCTCCTACTAGGAAGGCGCTGACTAGGGCACACTTACAAGCTGGATGCTCTGAGCTCAGGCTGTTATCCAGTCTGATTGGCTGGGATTAGAAGTGGGTCCCAGTGAACTCTGGACCATAGAGACTGTACAGAGGGTGAAGCTGAGACTTGCTTCTGGCCAAATGCTTCAGTACAGAGCTGTGGGCCTAACACTGCCCCATCTCATTTTCCAAGGGAAGCCAGAAATCAGGATTCTTTTCATGCTGGCAACAAACACAAAATTTTAAGAACTGCAATATGGGCCAAACACAATATGTCTGCAGGCTAAATCCAGCCAGTTTGCAGACTGTGAATCAAAAGAAACGCATAGGCTTCAGCACCAAGGCTCTGCCCAGTACGCAGGCTGCAGGCATCCTGGATACCAGAAAGGGGGGAAATGAGGAAGGCAGTGGTTCCCCATGACTCCTGCAACATTACCATAAAAAGATCAAACTCTTCTTCCCGGCGAGCAATCATCTGGTTCAGGGTCTCGTCGTCTGGTACTTCATCTTCTTCCTGGATTAAAAAAACAGAACGATTGAACATACTTTAAGGACCAGGACTGGAGATAGTGTGGGGGGGGGGTTGGGGGGGTAATTCTGTCCTGTTTCTCCAGACAGAAAGGGAAGGGAAGAGCCTCTCAGTTTAGTACCTGCCATTCACATGTGACGAGCTTTTCAAACCCCCTTTGGCAGCAGGAAATCTGTCTAGGGTGAGAAATCTGCTCTCTAAGAAACACCAGCTCTCCTGGGTGGGGATCTTCTGTAACTTTTACAGCAAGCTACTTAATGTCTCCCCGCCTCCATGACCTCATCGGCAACATAGGCGTGACATCTACTTCACAGGAGGATGCCACTGCCAGCCTTAACTACAGAAATCCACAGGAGACCATTACTTAATGTTAATCCCACTAATTCCACTGATGGCACTGCAGACGTGAATGTGTTTATTTACCCAAAACAATGAGTTTTGCCCCTAAGTATCAGAACAAGAAAAGAAAATCATACACAGGCATGGAAAGAGAACCTTTAAGACATGTCGAATCAATGGTTTTCAGTAGGCACTATTACTGATGGTGGTTAAAACTATGGTTCGGATCAATTAAAAACTACCACTACAAAAAAAAAATACCCCAAAACTCCACCCAATTAAAACAATCTAATGAAGTACAAAAACAAGAAAAACAAAAAAGATTACATAAGGCCTGAAAGTTCCAAAATTTTATATTCAGCTAAACAAGGGCACATCATCTGCTAATTTCTCAGAAAGCAACAGTTTCTCAAGGTCTTAGGGACTAAAAGTATGCTGTGGCTTCCGTGAGTTTAAAAAATACCAGCAGCCTAAGCTAGATGATGTCAGCTCCCAAGACACCTTGCACAGTGCAAGGGCTTAATCAGTCTTAGAAACGAATGCAACTCAATAAAGTATGTGGTTCAAGACAATAATTCCTTCTGAAAACCCTTCCAATTTAATTCATCCTCATGTTGATTAAAGCCAATCTGTCTAAATATTATATTTCACATGACGCGGGGGCAGACTAGCTGGAGAGGGGGCTCAGCCCTTACAATATCGTGTACGTGGCTAAAGCACTAGCTAACAGAGGTCTTCATTTGCCTTCACTGTCCCCAAAACCACCTGTGTCTTTCCACCCACACAATGAGGCCATAGGTGTCCCCAGGCAAGATACAGATTCTCCTAGAAACTGGCAGGGCACTATTCCCAGAGACCTGACTTCCCAGGGCACAAAGTGTCTGGGAAGTTTGCAAGAACTCTTGCTGTGTTCTTTGTACTCTCATACTCCAGGCCAGCTGTGATCGTGGCACCCTGCGCTGCCCGGGACTGCCATTCACCGCAGTCTGCAAAGGGCTCCTGTTGACTTTCCATCAGGGCATAGATCACCAGAGCCTGGTAACAGTTGCCTGTGTCAGTCTTAGTCAGGGAGGGACGTGGAGCCCCAGCAGGCTGCTAACACTGAGGAACAGTTAGCAAGGCGCCCCCTGTCGGCCCTACACAGTGGTCTGCATGCCTGAGGGAGATCAGCTCTGCCAGTGGTTTAGGGGGCCCTGAAAACTCCAGGCTTCCTGGCCCATCATCTCACCTGGGCAGGTAACATTTTTACTGGTCTTTCAAACAGTAAACAAGAATGAAATGGAGACTCTTGGCTGAGTACCGGCTCTTTCCATTGTATATATATTTATAAAAATATAAATATTTTTGGAGACTCTTGGCTGAGTACCGGCTCTTTCCATTGTATATATATTTATAAAAATATAAATATTTTTAACACATAATTTACTATTTGAAATGTATTTAATAGTTATTATATTATTTACTTGTTATTTATTTATTACAGGAATACATGTGCTGTGGTGTATGTGTGGACATCAAAAGACAACTTGTGTGGGTCA